>SNQJ01S0074169.1:47879-71814 GCA_010110895.2 Picea sitchensis | reverse complement strand
ATGGTTCTTGACATCCCACAAGGGGATCTTGTCCCCTTGAGTCACCATTATTAACCCCTAGATTTTCACCCTTGAAAATATTGAGGGTTAAGGGTCAGCATGCACTATGTTGGCTGGCATTCTGAGATTCTCACAGAGTTTGGCATTTGTGTGAGTCAAAGGTTAGTTCCCATCAGATATAGGTACATGATCAGTATATGGTTGTTTTGTTTCATAGTTAGAGCTAGCTTGGTTTCCCGTGAATTTGAGAGAGATGTCTACATACAACAAGTGTCCTTACTTTTTTGGAGATAGTGTTTGAGAGACCCAGTTGACAGTCTTGAGTCGTTTTGAGCATACAAGGTTGTCCTTGCATGATTTTGGGCCCGATGACGTTTTTTCCGGGTGACATGCAATAACTTTCTATTTTTAACAGGTTGACCTTTAGGCCTTATATTGAGATTTTGAGGGTGCGGTATTGATCCATGAGATATTCTAAGTCTTTTAGACCTTTTCCAGGTGACATGCATGATATTTCTATTTCTAGCAGGTGGAGCACCAAGGCTCGCATGTCAATTCTTATCGTGGATTTGGAATTCTCTCGGAAAAATGAATCCGATGAGTATGATATCATTAACATGCGAGGAGATTATATTTTTAGAAGTGTTTGTTTTTAGACATTTGACACATGGCAATGTTCTCCTAGTCATCCTGGACATTTTTATAGTTTCCTAAAATTTAGGAGTTGGACCTTATTTTTAGCAATTTCTATCAATAGAAGGGGTGATGGGCTCCAAATGTAACAAGTGGCAGGGTCAGATTCTTAACAGAATTAGGCGAGGAATTCAGATTCTGTGATTTGTCATAGTTTATGTGGCATCTACATGGCATTATTTAAATAGGGATGCATTTTCCAAGGAAAAAACATTAAATGAGAATTAAATCAAGTGAATAGGTGTGCATGGGATGAGGTGGCACTCCCATGAAATGATTGAGCCAATCAAGGCTAAATTTTATCACTAATGCCTTCACCTACCATGAGTGGCGCCCTTAGGATGAGGTGGCACTTCATAGAGATGATTTAGCCAATCAAGGCTTGATTCTCTCACTTAATGCCTTCCTGCCACAAGGTACCACTTTACGTGTATTAAAGTCCCATTAAAGTGAATTTCCCAACTAAACTAAACCAAGTTACCAACTTAATGAAATTTGTGACCTCAAAGCGAGAACTTCATTTAAAACCCGTATTTTGCGCAAAAACATCAAAATCAACCCCAAATCAAAAGTGGTGCTACAGATTTGCTTCATTTTTAAAGCGAGGGTCAAAATTACAACGTTTTCAAACATGGACAAAACTTAGATAGTTGCTCGGGAAAACCTTAAAATCAACACCTAAAACAAATAAGATGTTTTGAATTATTTTTTCTTTTCAAAGCGTTAAATTTTGAGATCATTTTAAATCATTATTTTTATAACTTGGTACCATTAAAGACAAAACCCTCAAAATCAACCATCAAATTGAAAGATATTGTTACCCGGTAGCACCCATTTTAAAATTGGGGTATGAAATGACACATTTTTTATATTAATTAAAAGAACTCATCATTATTATTAACAAAATCATAAAAGGAAACCTTAAATGTTTATTTTTTAAATGTTATTATCATGCAAAGCACAAGGGAATACATAATGCCGTAGAAAATATCACAATATACTTTAAAAATTCAGCGTCATTTTTAATAATTTTTTACTTTTAATAATAAAACGGTAAATACAAGTTACATTGATGGAGAACGGCAATATTTTATTAAAAGTATTGTTATATTGACCATATTCAAAACTATATGAGTTAAAGAATTTGTAGACTTAACAAAATTGTGAAAACTAAAGAAAACTAGAAAGAAATGAAAAATCATTCCTCGAAAAACAATAATTTGAAAAACAAATTTTTTTTTTTTTTTTTTTTTTTTTTAAGTATTCTTTCAAACTTATTAAAAAAAAAAATGAAAAATAATCAAAATTCAATAAAATTAAAAAAAAACATCTAAATAAAACCAAATTAACAAAAACATTAAAATTACCTAAAGCTACAAATTTATTTAAATTTTTTTTTTTATAATATGTTAATAATGTAAGAATGTTATAATATAGCAATGTTATATTATAGCAGGGTGTTATCAATATATGGTTAAATGTTATAATATAACCACGGTTATAGCACTCTTATAAATATGGTGTATAATAAGCGTGTTATAATATAACATAGTAAATCTGTTATCAAATGAATGGGACTTGGGCTAGGCAGGTGGGAGGTTGAGGTGATGCCGTAGCCTCGGTGACCCCCACTTCTTGAGCACTGAAGCCAGAAGGACTTGGGCCAGCTTCGTGGGGGGATGAGGCTGATGTGGGCATAGCCTGGGGCCCATGAGCTCGACAAATCTCATTCATTAATAACTTTTATAGTATTATAACATAGTATTATAACTATGTTTATATTATAACATTAATTATATAATTATAACATAGTTGCATGTCCATAACTATGTTATCTCAGATTATATTATAACTTGGGATATGTTTTTTTTCTTTTTTGGAATTTTTGTGTAAATTTTTATTTTTTAAGGTTTTGATATAAATTTTAATTTTTTTTTATTATAGTTTTAAAGTTTTCAACTTATTTTTGTTAATTTTTATTTAAATTTTGTATTAAAATTTTTTTTATTTTAAGTTTCTTAATTTAGGTTTTTTAATATGTTTTTAAATTTTTGGGGTTTTTTCAACTTTTAAAGTTTTTTTGGGGCTATAATTTTTTTTTTACCTTTTTCTTAGAATTTTTTCTCATTTTTCTTACTTTATATATATAATATATATAATAATAATAATAATAATCTATTTTTAAAGGTCACGATAAACTGACACACCAAATTTGTGTATGAGACCCCTTATTTGTGGGACAAAGGGACCCCCCCTCCAAAGCTAACAGTTTGGCCGGGTAAAAATCTCACAGTGCAGCATACCCTACCCCCCACAGTTTGAACCTGTAACCTCTTAAGAGGAAACACATGTTCTTAACCATTAGGCCCTAGGGTGTATAATAATAATTTATTTTTAAGGTCTGACCAGCCAAGCACACCAAATTTGGTGTATGAGACTTGCATTTTGTGGGACAAGGGACCCCCTCCCATGTGATTTGGTAGTAAAGTCTACAGAGACATACCCTACCCCCTCTGGATTTGAACTTTTAGCTGACCTCTTAAAACACATGTTCTTAACCATTAGGCCCTTCGGGGGCTATATATATATATATATATATATAATTTTATAGTTTTTTTTCCTCTTTAGTTTTTAGGTTTTTCTTCAATGGTTTTCTCATATAAATTTGTTTTAAAATGTTTTGTTTTTTAATTTCAATTCTGTTTGTTTTCTTATTTAGTACAGTTTTTTCCAATTGATCCAAAAATTATTTTATTTTTAACATTGGATGAAGCATTAGATATGATTAAAACGATTGAATAAAATAAAAATAAAAAATAAAATAAAAGATAGAAAAGTTTGAAAATAGATGAAAAACATCTTTGAAAAAAGAAATAAATAAATAAAATTTGAAAATTTTGAAAATAAATGATAAAACAGTATTTAAAAAACAAAGTGGAAACCTTGTGTATCCCGGAAAATTTAAAATATAAAAACCACCTAAAAATGGAGTTAGCTACGGTGCTTTCCTGATTTTAAAAACGAGGTAAAAACTTGACCCCCCAAAAAAAAAAAAAAACTCTGTAGAGTTCTCGTTAAGTTAACAACTATGTTATTAATGTGCATTTAAATCCTTATGATGCATCTCTTTTATCCATGTCCTTGCTCCTTATCTCTATATGTATTGCAAACCCTAAAATGTTGAATAATAACCCTAGAGACAAATTAGGCTCAAGAGAATAGTGGTACTGAGTTATTATCCTCTGGGAAGAGAAGTCGGCCCAATTAAGTGAATTGGAGAACTATAAATAGAGGGGCATTATAGCTCATTGGACTCACTCACTCTACAACTACATAAGGACAATTATTTTGTAGTGGAGGAGAGTTACTGGCCCCATTAGTGGTGACTGGTCTTTGGTTATGGTTGGACTTTTCTTCTTTGTTATGGTTTGGACTTTATACCTGGTATGCTGCTTTGGGGAGAGGTACACTACCTTGGTTGGCTATTGGTTCTAGGGTTTTCTTCCGAAATTATTCTCTATCAAAGTTAAGGTGATCGGGGGTGTATTTTGTGCCTATGGATGGGTGAAAATGTTGTTACTGTATCTGATGAAGCAGGCACAACTATTATTCTAACAGGTTATGGGCCACACTATCTTAGGACAGTCTAACCAGCTGAAAGGTAGATTGGGAGGATTTGCTTTCGGTTAGAGTTGCAATTGCAATCAAAGTTTTTGTTGCAATCAATGAAACTAACCCTGGTGTTAAGGCACCTTAAGTGAAACGCCCTTGACCTAATTCTGGATAACCTAGTGCGCCCTAGCCTAAGCGCGCACCTCCTAGTACTCTCAATAATGAGAGCGTCAAGGTTGAATTTTTTAGTCAAAGTCAAAGGTTTGATCAAGTCAAAATCTAAGGTTGACCGGTCAAAAGTCAAAATGAAAGGAAGTTATGAGACAGAAGACCTAGCATGAGAAGAAAGTGTATGATGTGCCCAAGAGAAATCTACTGAAAGGAACTTTATGAGGTTTACCAATCATCTAGCATTCATTACCTCTGTGAGTATGTTAATGTTTATACCATTATTATAGTTCTTTTATTTTCAATAGAATGAGCATCCTTAAGAACAAGATCACTAAAATGCAATCTGAGGGCACAACATTTATCTAGAAATCCTCTGGGGAAAGCCAACAAAAATTCCTTATCATAAACCAAACATACAATGTTCAGAGATAACTCAAACAAATACAAATAGTCCTCTCCAAGAGATCGCCCTCTTCTTCTCTCCTCTCTCCAACTGGTAGTGCGACTTGCCTCATGAGGGAATGAGCAAGTGAGTTGTGTGATAAAGTGGTACTAGCCTCCCTATATATCTAAATTTGCGTGTAAGCAGGGTTTCAACTGAGTAAGGGCCGACCTCTCACTCACAGGTGGATAAACCCACCTTTAATTTAATTACGGGTCTCAATAATAATTGTTGGTGATGACTTCTTACTCTGCCTATTCTGATTGTCCCGGGTATTGAGAAATCCACAAAGAAGGTTTGGTCCTTATACAATTACGACATAATTAATCCATAATGGGGATTAATCTAATAATAAAATAACAATAATAATAAGAATGCTCTTCGTAGTTACATTAACAGCACTCCCATTAACAAGAGAGAATTTATTCTTCATGACATCAGGCCCGAGAGAGAGGAGTCATCATCAGTGTATCGGGGACCTTATCATCTTGAAACAGTGGCTAACATATTTACGAGTCATAGGAAGTTTCTTCATCCGTGACATCATCATTCTTTCGAGAAAGAATGCTATCATCATCTACATCAAATATGTGTCGGTAAAAAAATGATACCTCATCCACGGTACCGTTTGGCGATTACTACAGCAGCTCAATCTCCGCAGAAATTTTGTTAGGCTAATTGCTCGATGTCAATCACATCTTCTTCACGATCATACAACTGGGTTAGAAACCAAAGGAATATCATCATCGCTTCGTCTATGGAGTTTGGAAACGAATCCTAGCGATCATCTTCACGTCTAAAGCAGGTCAAAAGCATGACTCATCTTGCTTCACGTCAAACAGCGAGGTCAGAAACAAGGAACCGCATAGCATCTCACTTCGTCTGTAAGGAGTGAAGCGAGAATCATCTTGCTTTATGTCTAACAACTTCTGCAGGTGCCAAGAAAGGAATACACAGCGTCATGCTTTAGGTCTAGCAAGCGAGGTAAGAAGAATGACTCATCTTGCTTAACGTCAAACAACTAGGTAAGAAGAAAGGAACAAACAACATCATTCTTTACGTCTAAAAACTAGATCAAAAGCAAGGAACACAACAATATCTCGCTTTACGTCTAACAACAGGTCGAAGGAAAGCAAGGAACACACAGCATCACGCTTTACGTCTAACAATGAGGAAAGAAGCAAGGAACACACAACATAATGATCTACGTCTAACATCGAGGTCAAAAACAAGAATCACACGACGTCATGATTTACATCTAAAAATGAGGTCAGAAGCAGGGAACACACAGCGTCATGCTTTACGTCTAACAGTGAGTTCAAAAGAAAGGAATCATCTTTTTTTTTATGTCTAATAGCGAGGTCATAATCATGAATCATCTTGCTACGTCTAACAACGAGGTCAGTACTTGGCTCATCTTGCTTTTCACGTCTAGCGGTGAAAGGGTAGAAGCAGGGAATAAATACTCCACTTCGGGGAGGAGGTCCTTGGACTATACCAAGCTATCTCGAAAGTGTTCAAACTTTATAGAATGAAGTTTGATCAACACATCAACAACTTTGTTCATCACGTGCTAATATGGAGCTTGAGGGGATCCTCTCTATACCATGTAATTGGATGAAATGATAGTGGATTTCTATGGTAGCTTTGACCTGTCATGGAATACGGATTCTCTGTCATCTTTATGCGGCTTTGGTTATCACATAGGAGAATCACGGTTACCTCATCTCAAAGTCAGGCGACCAATCAAACAACTTTCAAAGCCATATAACCGCTAAGCGAGAACATCACGGCAATGTACTACTGCTTCCGGCGGTATAGAGTATCTTGATTACTTCCTACTACCTTACCGAGATCGCCGTACGTCAAATGAAACAACATGCAAAATTGTTTTTTTTATGCGCAATGCTTCTTGAATGCATTGATATATCCACTCAATGTGAAGTCCTCATCTCCATCATAGCTGAGACAAATCATTGTACCCACATAAGGTACCTCACCACGCATGTTTTGCAACCACTAGGTGAACGTATATGGGCTCTACCAGAAACTGAATAAAGGTGTTCACTACAAAATAGATGTCAGTGCAGTGTTCATCAGGGTACATCAACGATCCAATTATTTGTCTATACAGTGTGGCATTAATCAGTTCTGATGAAGTATCGACCAATGACTTCATCTTGGCTTCCATGGGTGTATTCACGGACTTACATTCTAGCATCAGCTCTCTTTAATAGTGACCGTGTACTTCCCTTGGTTGGGGAAGATTCTTTCTGAATACGCCATACCTCAAGGCCTAAGAAGTAATGCATTAGATAAAGATCTTTCATTTCAAATTCTCGACAAGTCTTTGTTTATATTCAGCGATGAGCTTTTCTTCTCAGGTTAGAAATAAGTCGTCCACATACAATAGATAGGTATTGGTTGTTCATGATTTTTGAAGTAGAGATTTGAGTTTGCTTTACTTAGTGCAAAGCCTAAACAAATCAAAGCTGTCTATCACGGTATACCAAGCTCGGGGAGCTTGCTTCAATCCGATATGGGCTCTTCAATCGACCGGACAGCAAGGACTTCACATGTCTTCAACCTCAAATCCTTAGGGTTGCTCTATATACCCTTCTCTTCGATAGCACCATTTAGGAAATTTGTCTTCCGTCCATCACGGGTGCAGCTTCCATTTCATCTTAATCGCAAGAGCTATAATGGTTCACGATCAAAGAGAGTGTATCTAGCATTGGGCCACCTGCGAGAATAGTCATCAATAAATGATACATAGTATACATTTCCCGCTAATGGAGGGATGATGGCGTGGAATACACATGTCGAATACTGAATGAGCTCCAATACTCATACGCTTTGCTATCAACTTTTTTGAAAGAGGTTCTTGATGTTCTTAGCTTGCATCCATTGCATATGCCTTCTGATCAACCTTGAACGTTACGGTAAACCTGACAACTTTGCATATGTATGGTAGTGCTTCAGCCAATTGATGTGGGCCAATCTTATGCCAAAGTTCGCATGAGTTTTCGATGGCATGGGTCATGAAAGTCTCTGGGTGACCCTTCAGCATATATAAACCATTTTCTTCACATCCGATGACGATTGCTTCATTTAAAATTTCTCCTTTAGCCCACATAAGAACTTAGCCATCTATGGAAGGAAACTCTATAGCCTTTCTTGTCCTAGGGCTGATATGGAGTAAGTTCTTCTTTAGGCCCGGTCACGTGGGAAGAATACGTCCTTCATAGTTATTGAGTTTCTGAATCTAGCTTGTAGTTTGGATTCTCCTATTCCCCTTGATGGGATGATGATATCTCCAAGGTTACTTCACGAGAAAACTTCTTTTCTGAGAATACAAGAGAGAGTATTTTTCTTACCCGTCCTTATGTTTGATGCACCGCTATCAATGGGCCATGTGTCCTCTCGAGGTGATACAGATCGTGAGAGAGATGAGATCAAGACATGGTCCTTAATCATCTTCATAGGTGGTTCTTCATCTTGACTATGTGAGCATGTTGCCTTTTGTGCTTCCTCTGTATTCTTCTCTTAAGCCGGGACAATTGTTCTCCTTGTGTCCCATCTTATCACAATGATAGCATTGTATAGATGAGAGATCTAGTCCATTGCGTTGTCCTTTCTTAAATTTCTTGGAAGAGATTCTTGGTTGTTGAATTTATTTGATGGTTTTGTGGTTCTTTGGGAAATTCCCTTTTGAAGTGGAGGGTTTCTTCCTTCCTCCTTTGTATGAGTAGCTAGGGCTTGATCATAGATCCCTTGCTAGTAGTGCTTCCGCGGTTAGCTACCCTGTCTCTTCTTGGATGCATTCTTCCCATAGGCCTTCAAACTATAGTTTCTCGCTACGCCCACATACCGGTGGATGAAATCCCAAGGTCTTGCAAGACCATTTTGGGATGTTATTAATTCATCTTAGATTCGATGGTGTCTTCAATCGCTTTTAACTATTCTTTTATTTTTAAGATTCGAGAGAAATATTCTTGAATCATTTCTCCTTTCTGCGTTTTGGTATTCTTCAATTGAGTTCTGCGATTCATCTTTCGATTGATGTTCTTTCCTTCATATAGTTTGTTTAGAGAGTCAAACATTTCCTTTGGAGTCTTCTTAGGCCGATACATACGGGATCGGTGGTCTTTGATTGGATCTTCAATGATTCTTTTGGCCATGATTGAGTCCCTTGTTTTGTTTTCTCGACATCACCGAGGTTCCTTCCCTTCTTCTTTGATAAATCTTGCTAGGTCATTCTGTCCAAGGATCGGTCGATCCTATACTTCTGACACATAGTTGTCTATGCCTTCTAGTTCTCAACAAGCTTTGTGCTTACAGACATCTTATACTTGAGAATCTGAAAATGACCAAAATTAGAAAATGCTTAAAATCAATTTTGATGCCTGATAGGTGTGCTTGGGCGGTAGCACGGTGTCCTTGGATCTGAAAATCTAGTGCCCACGTCAAATCTGATTTGCGGATTTTGGACTAGTGCTTCTAGTACCTATGGTACTCTGAAATTTGCCGGTATACGGTACTTTATTGAAACTAGGGTTTCACTTTTGAGAATCCAACCGAAATGTGTGCTTTAAGTGCCAAATTGATCCTTGGGGAGGGCTGCAACTTTCTAGGTGTTTAGGGAGTTGAAAGAGTTACTTTTGCAAAACCCTAATAATTTTGCGAGGTCTTTTGCAGTGACATTTTCTCTTGCAAATTGTGTTTCCCTTCGGGGTTAACACGATACCATGTAGTATTTTGTCACCATTATTATAGTTCTTTGCATTTCAATAGATAAGAGCATCGTAAGAACAAGATAGCGAGAAATACACATTCACAAAGAGACACAACATTTATCACGGGAAACCCTTTAGGGAAGAAAACCCAACACAAACTTCCTTATCATAAATAAGCTTATACAATGTTCAAGAGATAGCTCAAAACCAATACAGATAGTCCTCTCAAGAGATGTTCCACTCTTCTTCTCCTCTCAAAGCGGTAATTCAAACTTGCCTCGCATAAGAGAATGAGCAAGTGAGTTGTGTGATAAGAGTGGGGTACTAGCCTCCCTATATATATATACAAGGCCTTTTTGTGTGAAAGGGTTTCCTTTGGTAGAGGCGACCTCTCACTTTGGGTGGTAAACCCACCTTTATTTAATGCTGGGTCTTCAATAGCAACTGTGGGGGCGGAGCTTGCTTCTGATACGCCTATTACATTAGCCGATATGATCAATCCACAAGGGGATTTGGTCCTTATACAAGTACCAACATGATTAACCCACAATGGGGATTAATCATAATAATAAAATAGCTAATAATAATAATAATGGTCTTGGCGGTGCATTATTTCAGCATGGTCCAACAAATTCATTCTAAGGTTTACCGTCATAGTTGGGTAAAGGTATGCACCTATACATGTTCTTTTTATTTGTATCATTAGCATGAGAGTGTTTGCAGAAATGTACAAGGGATCTTGTTAGAAGCAATGATCTTAGATTTAGTGCATTCAGAAGAACAACATACTCCGGTTTGACGATATATCTTTGGTTGTTATGGCTTTATGAACTTCTAGTCAAAGTTAAAACTATAAACTAACTTTAGTCAAGATCTTATAAGTTTGAGATCATATTCTCTAACTCAGTTTTTTCTGTCAAGAGAGAATATTGTTTTAAGTTTAAAAGATAGGTCAGAAAGGATACTTGTCCTAGAAGAAAAACAATTCAAGTGGAACAATAGCAAGACTCCAGGTTGCATATCAAGTTTGACATCTTTATTATTGTGAGGAAGTGCTTAGTAGCTTATACTACTCAGTGTACTTATTTACATGTATGAACTAACACCTCCTCTAGGAGATATTTCTCGTTCTTGTTCTCAGACAAGATCATCTTAGTAATTCTACCAAGAAACTATCCTTCATATGAAAGATGTTGTATCGGAAACAATGTTGTTCTTGTTGTCTTAGGCAGGTTATTTCATGAAGGGATATCATGAAGATGTCTTTTCGGGCTTGTAGCAATTGCCTCTATTCTTGTCCTTATTCTTGTTTTGATTTCCTATCATGAAACATATTGTCTTGGATCTTTTTGTTGTTTCTTGTCTTGTTTCGGGCAGATGCCCATATGAAATATGTTGACAAACCTTGATGAACAATCTTTACGGAAGTTGTCATAGAAGAAGTTTATAAGGATGACACTTTGCATAAAGAAAAGAGAGATGCAACAAATGAAAGCATGGACTCTCTCAAATAGAAGGAATTGATTTCAAATTCGAAGCCTTGATGTCTCAAGATAAAGAACAAGTTCTAGATATTTATCATTCAGGCATGAATTTGGGATTGGGAGGGAGCTAATCCCAAATGATATAATCCATTGAAGAATCAGTGAAGACTTATAAATGGAAGATTTTATAGATACAAGACGAGATTCGAGGCTAGGGTTCTCTAGAAGGAGGGAGAAGACTATTATGACAACTTGTTCCAGTAATCAAATATACCCTCTACCTGAGTCATTATATCTATTCTACGATTATCCATGGGTTGGAGATGGATGTAAATATTGTTCTTCTCAACAAAGTGGTGAAAAGAAGCACATGTGAGAAATCTCAATGTTACAATTTATAGCAAAGAGAGACCCATGTATCACGGATGGAAGATGTATGGATTCAAGCAACTTGGTGCAAAGCCTCTCATGTACAACAAAGGTGTGGTAAAAATTTCCTATGATGGGGATGCATCGATGGTTCTTCAGAAGTCGAGGATAATGGATTGAAAATCCATAACAAACTCCCATGATGAAATATCTAAAGAAGTTGAGAGACTTCTGATCCAGTAGACCTGTCACTGTATCGACAATTGAATGGCTTGTTGTTGTATTTGGAGAATACTTCGATTCGGATATATATACCTCTACCTGAGTCATTATATCTATTACAGTATCCATGGGTTGGAGATGGATGTAAATATTGTTCTTCTCAACAAAGTAATTGAAAAAGAAGCACATGTAGAGAAATCTCAATATTTTGAGGTATAGCAAAAAGAGACCCATGTATGCAGATGGAAGAAGACCTTGTATGGATTCAAGCAACTTGGTGCAAAGCCTCTCATGTACAACAAAGGTGTGGTAAAAATTTCCTATGACAGAGGATCTGTATCGAAATGGTTCTTCAGAAGTCTGAGATAATGGATTGAAAATCCATCGCAAAATCCCATGATGACAGACCTGAAGAAGTTGAGAGACTCTGATCCAGTAGACCTGTCCCTGTATCGACAATTGAATGGCTTGTTGTTGTATTTGGAGAATACTCAGTCGGATATTTTCTTTGTTGTGAAAATAGTTCCAGGTGGAACCTAGCCATGAGAATTGAATAATTGCAAAGCATGCCTTGAAATATCTCTGTGGAACATTTGAGTTATGATAAACAACTACATGGATTTATCGATTCAGATTGAGCAGGGAGTGCAAATGACATAAAAAGTTCTTCTTGGATATGTTTCAGTTTGATCTTTGCCACGATATCATGGGCTAGCAAGAAACATAAGTTTGTTTCACTCAGCACTGCAGAAGCAGAGCATATTGTAGCTTGCAACGCTTGTACAGAAGCATTGTGGCTCCATAAGCCGGTTTCTGTATTGTTTGATCAGGTGTTGAATTCAACCATGATACATTGTGATAACCAGAGCTGTGTGAATCTCTCAGAGAACCCGATGTTCCATGACAAGTCGAAGCACATTGAGATCAAGTACTATTTTCTTCGTGATAAATTCCAGAGGGAAGAAGTAGTTCTCCAATATATCTCCAATGATGAGCAAATAGCAGATATTTTGGTAGAGCCTTTGTCCAAGATGAAAAGTTTGTGTACTTAAGGGACAAGCTGGGACTCGTGGAGATGAATTATTGGAAAGGGAAGTGATTACTCCCCAGGTTGGGAGGGAGCACTAATATGTTATTGATATATGGACAATCATTTTCCAGTTTAGAAAATGGTCTAGGTTGCGCAGTCCCTTTCCAATCCAGAAAGTGGTCCAAGATTTCTGACGGACAGTCATTTTCTAGTTCGGAAAATGGTCCAGAATGGACAGTCATTTTCGTAACAAAAATGGTCTGATAGGTTGTTGATGTACCATAGACAGTGATTCCCCTTGTGGCCAGTGTGGGGGAATGGTCTAGGATAGTCATTCTCCTTCGTAGTCACTATGAGAAGTGGTCAAGCAGAATGGTTCGCCTCTCTGGACAGTCATTCTTTCGAAGTTCATAGTTGTGAGTAGTTTCGAAGAATGGTCCGATGTAGGAGGTTGGTTCAGGACAGTCATTTCCGTAGGAAATGGTCCGGACAGTCATTCCCTAGGGCAGACTCATTCTCTCTAGATCGCATCGTGATTAGTACCGAAAGAATGGCCCAGTTAGGTTGAATGGTCCAAGTTCAACAATCAGGGACAATCATTCCCTAGGGTAGACTCATTCTCTCCAGGTTTCATTGTGATTAGTGTTGGAAGAATGGCCCAGTTAGGTTGAATGGTCTAGGTTCAAAAATTAAGGATAGTCATTTCCTAAAGCAGACTCATTCTCTCCAGGTTGTATTGTGATTAGTGCTAGAAGAATGGCCCAGTTAGGTTGAATGGTCCATGTTCATAGATGAGGGATAATTATTCTTCTATGATTGGGAAGAATACTCCAGATATCCCATGGCTGATGTTTAACTTTCCGAGGGCAGATGCTCTTCCAGATGTCACAAATGTGAGTGGAAGAATGACCCAGATGACTCAGTTTGTATCATAATATTGTTATACAGGTCGACATCAGATGATATGATTTTTGTGGAGACTGTATGTCTCTGGACAGTAGTTGTATGCTAATGTGGTGGATGTGATCCACTAGTAGTGATTGTGTGTCACTAATTAGTAGTCGTGTGTTACTAGGAGTGGTTGTGTACCACTGGATAGTAGTTGTATACTACTATGGATAGACACAGTTGTGTTCTATTGGATGGCATTATAGCAACAATATGCTACTATCTGATTTCCATAGAGACTACCACTAGTGTTGGAGTTGATTGTCAGCTAGATGGACAATCAGTGTGATGGTGGACATACATTCTCCAGGCGGAGAATGGTCCAGATATAACATATTGCTAGTGGACAGGCATTCTCTCTTTGGAGAATGGTCTAGGTTGACAAATTGTTGACGTATCATGGATTGGTATTTTCCTAAGGCACGGATTATGGCCCGATTAGGAAAATGGTTCAGGATCGATATTTTCTAAGGCATATGGGTAGAGATTGATCCCTAGGTCACATATGACCTGATTAGAAAAATAGTTTGAGACTAACATTCCTGTAGGAATGGTCTATGTAGCCCATAGGGTGGCTTTCAACATCTAGGAGGACTGACAGTCTTCTAGGACATAGGTCTAGATTAGAAGAATGATCCTTGTAATCCATTGTGGAGCTTTCAGCATCTATTGGGACAACTATTCTTCTAGGACGTATGTCTGAATTAGAAGAATGGTCCTTGTATCACTCTATTGAGTGAGTGACTTTTTTAGCATCATGCCTGATTACTCAGATGGAGTATGGCCTAGAGAGATGATGCAGTTGATGCTATCAGATGATACTAATAGTGGTGATGGTGCTCGTGATGTGATCATGAGATAGCATGTGTGGCTATGTTGTTGCTAACAGTTGAATGGTTTGTTTGTGCTCAAGACCATTGTCTTTAATACCTCCCTAGCTAGGAGGGAGTGTTGATATTATGGTAGAGGTATTAACCTCTACGTGTAACCTTTGACGAGACTAGAATATTTCGGGAAGCAAGAGAAACCCTAAAACGTTGAATAATTACCCTAGAAGACAAGTCGACTCAAGAGAATAATTAATTTTGAGTTATTAGCCTCCAGGAAGAGAAGTCGGCTCAATCAGGTGAGTTGGAGCAGTATAAATAGAGGGTGCTAGAGCTCATTTGGACTCGCTCACTCTTACAACTGCATAAGGACAAGTGGTGTGCATGACTAGAGGAGAGCTGCAGTTGCTGCAGTGGTGACTTGGTCTTTGGTTATGGTTGGACTTTCTGCTTGGTTATGGTTTGGACTTTCTACCTAGTCTGCTAGCTTTGGAGAGAGGTACGCTAACTTAGTTGGCTATTGGTTCTAGGGTTTTCTTCCAAAATTATTCTCTCTATCAAGGTTAAGGTGCTTAGGGTGGCCTTTGTGCCTATGGTTGGGTAACAATATTGCTATATTGTCTACAGTGAAACGAGCACACCTATTATTCTAACACTACTATCATTCATATGTACCCACTAACCCATACATGCATGTCATTTTATTAAATTAAAGTATGTTCCTTGTCTTATCCTAACCCCACTTCCCATTCATATGTCCCACTCACCTTTCCGACATGCTTACATTTTTTACTTAAAGTGTACCCCTTTTTAATAATTAATTATACAAGGTGTGTCCCCCCTTTTTAATTAATTGTTTAAAGTGTGTCCCCCTTTTTATATTAATTAATTAAAGTTCGTCCACCCTTTAATTAATTAAGTGTGTCCCCCTTTATTTTCCCATGTAAACATACACACCTCTCTTAAAACATACCCACCCTTTTTTTAAGTACATGTTTAATATATATTCATTCCTTTTTTAAAAGTTCATGACTTAACTTACGTTTATCCTTCCTTTGGGCCATGCACTACTCCCTCACATCATCATGTTTCAACTCATGCATGGGTCCCTTACTCCACTCTTACATCTCCCCTCCATATCTCTTACTCTTACTATACACCTTACACTCAAGAAGAATCACTTCACCAGAGACTAAAGTGAAGATTGAACAAGATGAAGAGTTTAGGCAAATGTAAAAAACCGGGGTAAACTTAACCAAGTCCTACTACTTTCTCCTCCGCCTTTGAAAGTCTACCCTTTCCACTGTCCAGCATCTTCCTATGCCAACTAGTCCCCTAGTCGATCCTAGTCAACATCTTTCTATTACTTATTACCTTAGATTTGAAAGGCTCCCTTTGGCTACTCCTTACCGACTAGCCAACTCAGGCTTCCTACCTAAGAGGGGTTTCATTACCTCTCCTACCACGGGTCAACTCCTTCCAACCAGCCCAGGACTTCCTATGCAAACTTTATCGCATGGGTTAGTGAGTGCATCTCATTTTCTCCATGTCATCAACTTCCCTTTAGCGTATTCCCTTGTCCCCTCTTTCGCATAACTCCCACGACTAGCACTCAAACCCTCTCATGCATGCACATAAGATTTAATTTATTTCATGTGCACACTCCCTCACTTAACTACCTTGTGTGCATCCTTTTAACTGTCACGTGCACTTCACACTTCCCCTCATCCGCCAATGCGTTTTCTCCTAATTTGTAGGGCACATTCTCCCATACCTATGCACATGCACTCACCCATTCCCTCATATTCATCCTCTATGTGCCTATGAACACAAGATCTTCCACTTATAGCGACGGGGAACACCAGGGAACCAGCCGAGAACAAGCGAGGAACACCAGTCGGGAACAACAGGGAACAATAGACAGAACACAAGCACAAAAATCGTAAGAGGGAACACTAGGGAATGCAGTCTGTGGGAGATTTTCTCGATCAGAGTCTGTCTGTCATATGCAGGGAACAACAAGCGCATCACATAGGGATAACGACGGATAGAGAACAAGGTTAGTGAACTGGACTCCCTACATTTTTCAGTCCTCTGTCCCTAATAGACAGACATGTATTGTCCTATTCCTTATTCTTGTGTTTTTTTCTTGTCCCCTATGGCAATGACAATACATTCAACACACATAAAAACTGGGCAAGAGGTACATGTCTCTAGTGAAACAAACCATTTAGGTCAAGTGAAAATTGTCTCTTCAAGCGAAGCAGGGAAGTGGGTTTGGCTCAATGCCAAACAATTTCGGAGTATTTTAAAACATAGAGTTGCTTGTTTAAAATGAGAGCAAAGAAGGACAAAATTGGCCCTCTGTAATAAACTTTCAAACAAGCCTCTTTTACAAGGGTGTAGCAACAACATGACTAAAGAAAACAGTGATTATGCCTTGTACAGTGCCACATACACACCTCTCACCCAGTCACCTGACCTGTATGTGCAAGAGTTACTAAATGCCAAGAGGAGATTGGAGGTTTTGGAAGTCAAAGAGAATGAGAGAGACCTTAAAATCCAGCTATTGACAATAGAAAATCGGGGCTTAACATAAAACAACAAAGTTTTAAAAGGTCAAGTGACATTGTTGCAAGAAGCCCTTCTGGCAGCAAAGGTTGAATGGCAAGGCATGAAGGATGCCGAGCAAATCAAGGAAGATTCTGCTGTGGAAATTAGAGAGGGGATGAACTCTAAAACATCCAAAGTTGAAGGGAAAAAAATTGAACAAGCGGACAACGAGGGAATGAAAGCAAGGGATGAAGAGAAAAGAGATTTTACAAAAAAATCCAAAACTTGGGCACAAGTTATTAGTAATTCTACTAGTATGGAAAAATAAACAAACAGCCAGGGGGATGGCATGCAAGATAGAGAAATCAAAGAAAGACAAGTAAGAGCGGCAAACATAATTATCAAAGGTGTGCGAGAGTATGGAAAAAATGAATGTACTCTCGATCTTGCAAGTGAATTTTTGAAGGACAAGTTGTTTTGACAAGGTCGAATTTGCCAAGCATGGAGGGTGGGTAAACCCAGTGGCGAGAGAGCTAGGCCCATAAAAGTCATCATGTCAAACATACGTGACAAGCAAATTCTTCTAGGAAAGAAACAACTCCTGAGGGGCTCTCATTTTTCTCTAGACGAAGATTTAACTATTAGACAACAAGAGGAAAGAAGAGAAGAGATGTCAAAGGTTAGGGCAACAAGGGATGAGGGAAAAAGGGCATGGTTGTTCAAAGACAAAGTTGTTATTTCCTTTTTCGGTCCTCATTCTAAAATAGGACAGGAAGGTGGTAGCCAAGAAGCGACAACAAATTCATTAGCAAGAAACTATGCAACAAGGCCAGTGTGGGAAAATAGGGGTGAAGACTCAACTTTGAGTCTTATAGGCCAAGACAAATAGCAATCAGATTATACCCAGGTTTCCTTAAGGCTAGTTTGTTGGAACTGCAAATGTTATCCTTCGATGCGAGGACCTGGGTTAGGACCTATCGCAGAAGATAGAGACATAATTTGTCTATTGGAAACACATGGGCATGAAGGGTGCAAGACACCTATGTTTGAAGGGTATGTGAAGATGGTAGTGTGGAACAAGGCAGTTGAGAATGGTAAAGGACACAAGGGTATCATGGTCTTAGTGAGGAAAAAAAATATCATCTCATTCAATTAGAAAGAAAAGACTCAAATAAACAATTCATTTGGTTTAAAATATCAAAAAATGATAACACAATCAGAATTGCAGCATGTTATTTTGCCCCACAAGTTTTAAAAACTTACAAAAGTAGGAGGCTTGACCACAAAGACCCCTTTGCAGCCTTAAGAAATGATATTGCAGCGTACTCTCAACTAAGTGAAGTCCTTATAGTGGGGGATTTCAATGCTAGGACAGCAACTGAACAAGCTAGTATTATTCATTGTAAGGAAGACCGCAATCCCATTTGGCTTACAGAAGAAATAAATCATCAGTGGACAAGAGTTTCAGAGGACAACAAAAGATGCAACATTTTTGGGGAGCAATTGCTTACTCTATGTGGGGAATTTGACTTAGTCATTTGTAATGGGTTGGCTAGATAGACACATTCTGGTATTTTCACATGCAATACCTACAATGGAGAAAGTGTAGTAGACTATGCAATTTGCTCGCATGGTTTGTGTGAGAAAATGAAAGAAGTTTTGATTGGTGAACAACTGTGGGAGTTGAAATCTGATCATACACCGATCTATTTAGGTTTCACTTGGGATGAACAACAACAACGTGGGACAAAAAATCAATGCATTCAACAACCTCCTTCAAAGGGCATAATTCTTTTGACTCAAAAAAACCGTAACACCTTCAAGATAGCGCTAGAGAGGTTATTTAACAAGGAGAAAATTTTGTCCCAGGGCCTCCATAGTCTCGAGCTAACAAAGTTAATTCAAAGCGCACTTACAGAATGCAAAAGAGCAAAAAATAGGAAATCTAAAACAAATTGTTTTATGGTTGACGTTTGGTTTGATGAGGAATGCAAAACAACAAAGAAAACTTTGAAAGAGTCAAGCCAGAAAAAAATAATCATAAAAGCCTACAAGTGAACTGTAAGAAATAAAAAAATTCATTTCATGATCTCAAGGAGGGAAGAACTAATTTTCTTGGGGAAAAATAACCCCGAGTTATTTTGGAAGGAACTTCAAATGAGAAAAAAACAAACTAAAAATAATATCACATCTTATCAATGGTTTGAGTATGCAAAGCAGCTTTATGAGCAAGATCCTAAGGTTGACCCCCCTCCCTTGGTCAACACTACTATTAAGCTCTTCACCGTGCAAGAGATTGAGGTGGGTATCAAAAAGTTGGGGGTTGGAAAAACAAAAGATTTAATCAAACTCCAAGCAGAATATCTAAAATGGGGTTCAAAAACTCTTGCACCTCACATTATGAAAATGTTCAACAACATCATTCAACAGAAATTCCCTACAAATTGGACAACGAGCCTAGCAATACCGCTTTTCAAGAGTGGGTATGTCAACAATCTCTCCAACTATAGGGCCATAATAATAAACCCCTTGTTTGCAAAGTTATTCTGAAGTATGCTAGAAAATAGAATCAGCAATTGGGCGGAAGAAGGAGATAAGCACGCCAAAGGGCAAGCAGGTTTCAGACCTAAACACTCAACGATTGATCATGGTATAACTCTAAGGCACATCATTGAAAAAGTGTGGGAGAAAAAAGAGGAAGTCTTTTGTTGCTTTGTTGATTTCAAAAAATCTTTTGACACGGTCCCTAGAGATAAGCTTTGGCATAGAATGGAGGAACTTGGGGTTCCTATGCATCTTAGAGTAGTTGTCCATAAGCTATATGAGGAGGTTAAAGTCAAAATCAGAACGTCAGTTGGTATCTCCGAAAGTTTTAGGAGTGATATCGAGGTCAAGCAAGGGTGTCCATTGTCCCCTGCCCTTTTTGGTTTATATATAGACAAACTTGAAGAGTGGTTAAACTTTCAGGAGGGTGATGGTGCTCTTTTGGGCGAGTTTGTGATAAGGCTTCTTTTGTAAGCAGATGATCGTATTTTGATTGTTAAATCTTCTCTTGGGTTGCAAGAACATTTAATTTCCCTTTAGCACTTTTGTATTACAGTGGGGATGCAAGTCAATACTAACAAGACGAAAGTGGTAGTTTTCTCTAGCAAAAGAAAACAAAATCATAATCAACATAAGTTCTACTTTGAAGGTAGCTCTCTTGAAGAAGTGGCAAATTACAAATACCTCGGAATTGACTTCAACAAAAATCTAAGTTGGGAAGGTTGCAGAAAGAAAAGAACTTTGGGAGGTTGGAAAGCGTTCTATGCTTTCCAAAATAGGTGCAGAGAGGCAGAGCTATGGGATTGGAAGGCTATGCAAACTCTCTTTGGGATTTTAGTGATCTCGATGGTTCTCTATGGTTGTGAAGTGTGGGCCAACAATACATCTGACTTACAGTGGAAGCAAATTGAGAAGATTAAAAAACGTTTGATTACAAACATGTTTAAAATTAAAAGTTCAGTTCTTTATGATATCATGTTGAGTGAAATGGGGGTTGCTTATATTGAAGCAATTGCTATGGTGCATCTCATAAGATATCTAAAAAAAATTGAGCAAATGGAAGACGATCGGTGGCCTAAGGTTGTTTTCAACAACATGTTGTGAAAAAGAAATAAGGCGTGGATGCGGAAAAATATTAAATGGCTTAGTAAGTGGGATATTCACTGGAACAGGTTCCCTACGAAT
This sequence comes from Picea sitchensis, assembly GCA_010110895.2. Classification (NCBI taxonomy): domain Eukaryota; kingdom Viridiplantae; phylum Streptophyta; class Pinopsida; order Pinales; family Pinaceae; genus Picea; species Picea sitchensis. Next base: position 50,998 of record SNQJ01S0074169.1, on the reverse strand, counting down.
AGTAAAGAGATAAAGGCTTTTGTTATTGATAGGTTCCACAAGCGAACCTAGGATAAAGGGATAAAGAGTTTAACCCCACTTACAATCATCATAAAAAAGCATACATAGGGGCCAATATATCTTGGAGAGCCAAAATGTTTATTGCCCAATTAAGAACCAATTCCCATCAACTCTGTTGTGAAACCGGAAGTTGGAAAAGACCAATGGAAGCTTGGGAAGAAAGGGTGTGTATGTTTTGCACCTCCGGAAAAGTGGAAACAAAAAAACATTTCATTTTAGAGTGTGAAGTTTTCAAAGACAACAGGGATAGCTATGAAAGTATCTTTTTTGTTTTGTTTGCTAGTTTGTCTGTGACCTGCGAGACTAGCCTGTGGTTGAGAAACCGCGACTCAGGGGCATCTAAACCGTCAAAATCACTCGGGGATCACACCCAACCTGAGCCACACCAACCCTTAACATCGCTGGATTTTTTGTCCCCGCAAGTTTCAAACCGATGACTTTAACATCATGGAGTACCTTAACAACACACTCCGTCACCGACTGTCCTACACCTCGGGGACGCTATGAAAATATCTTGAAAGCTAGCTCTTGGAATAATTTATTCAACAAGGGGACAGTGGAGAAATTGGGAGAGCTCATCATCAAGCTGGACAGGAAAAAGGCTGAAATGCAGAANGTCACCGACTGTCCTACACCTCGGGGACGCTATGAAAATATCTTGAAAGCTAGCTCTTGGAATAATTTATTCAACAAGGGGACAGTGGAGAAATTGGGAGAGCTCATCATCAAGCTGGACAGGAAAAAGGCTGAAATGCAGAAATTAGTGTCTGAGGTGGCCTGTCCCATAGGCTATTGTTAGCCTCGTGGACGTTAAAATAATTTCTTTCTTTCCTCTCATCTCCTAGCATGTGCTTGTGTCATCTTCCTAACCTCTATTTCCTCACTCTATAATTTCTATTTCTTCCTTACATACCCATGCGCATTCTTCAAGTTAACTAGTGCGCATCCACTTCTTTACCACATCTTTACTAACCTACGTGGAGAGTCGACTCATACTCACTCTAATATTACCCCATGCACATGTGTTTCGTTATTCATCATTCCTATTCCTTTCACTCATGTGCATACTCTTCCCTCTCTCATATTCCTATGCGCCCTCTTTAGTTGTTTGGTAAAGTGCGCCCTTGAGGTTATATATTAGAGGTCAAGCTACATTGTATTGGCCGGGTTCTTACAACAACGACATACTATTATTCTTCTCTCATTCTCTAGTTTAGCTACTCTCTCTCTCTCTTTGAGCAAGGATAGTCATTGTACAGGTTGTGGACTTGTTGATTGTGGCACAATCAACCCTTTGGCAGGCCTATAATAAAAATGTTGTGTTTATTTCCGAACCTTTCTTCTTGTTGGTGTTTTGTTTAATTCTTGCAATTAGACTAGTAGCTTCTTACCATTTATTGTGATTTCRATCAATCTTGTAAGTGATTTCTTTCTTTCTTTCTTTCTTCTATCTTTCTTGCGCTAACCCTACAGGATCCCTCCAAGCAAACAAAAATATATATTCTCCCACGTCTTGGATAGTTTTAACACATTGTCCAAGACATGTCAGCTGYTGTTTTTGACATTTTTTTGCAGAAATCAGACTTCCGGGCAACAACAAATCACCCTAGGGACCCCCCCCTRAGGCTGACAAGCACCAACCCAAACRGAGAGGGATCTCGCCCATGACAATTTGGGGCTTTTATCCTTTAATTAGTACCTTTTTCATTGYTGTTTTTTCAGATATATCAGCTTAATTGGAGAGTGAAAAAGTGTGCTAACAGGGGGTTAAGTACATTGCATCTTTCTCARGGTTTATCTATTTTMTCATGTTCTTTTGTTTTGCACTAGTATTCTATTGCATTCTATGTGATTTCTTTGAAGTTATGGGGTCTAATACATTGCATATAGAGTCAACCCACTAACTTTCCACAAGTTTCAAACATATGGTTTGGATCTCTCTAATAGGTTGGCATGTAATAGTAATGACCAAATCTGACCTTTGTGCCACTACTCGACAATACATAAACTAAACCTCTATGCATGTCAAACTAACTTTCTAGACATACAAAATAATCACAATCCCCATTACCTTGCACTAACTTTATTTTAAAACGAAGTGCCAAGTTTCTCAAGATCTTGATAAAAACCCCTAGATAGTGCATGGCACCAATATGATGCACATGCATTTACTAAAAAGAAATCCAAACGATCACATATGAAACAAACCATTATGCAAACAACTAATAACCCAACTACTATTTGATAGAGTAACCAATGCTATAAATACTCAATCATAGTAATTGATGCGCATATTTGAGTTCAACCAACAAAACGTGCACACCAACAATCTATTAGATAAACAATAACCAATGGAAAAAATACTCAATCACAATAATTGATGCATTTATTTGGGTTCAATCAACAAAGCATGCATACCAACAACCAAGGAAGCAAGCAAACACTTTTCTTAGGATACATATTATTGTAGCACAAGAAAATATTTTAACAGGTTCTGAAACCACTAAGAAAATAAGATCAAATTTGCAAGAGCAAGTATTTGAGATATCCAGACCTATTCTTATTCGTGTTCTATAGCCTGCATTTGATGACATGTGAAATGGCAATTGAGTAAAATCTTTAACGATTTTCATCTTGATTGGATGCACTCAATTTTTCCACCACTAGAATCAAGGACCAAATAATTTATTACAAGCAAAAAGATATGACAATACTTAAGTATGTTGATTTTCACAGTTTGTCATAATTGTAGGAATTTCAGGATAAAACTGTGTATTCGTTTTGAAACGTGAATAGACTACGTATTCATTTTAAATGTTCAAAATGAATACATGATTTAATCCAAAAAATCTTCTACAGATATGACATTACTATAAGCAGCCTGAGTGGAGAAGTCAGTGGAGGAAAATCAGAAGAAAGAATAAACTTAGATGAAACAATTAAAAAGAAAAAGCAAATAGACAAACACTTGCTAACTTAGGGGCGGGGATGAGATCTCTCTTTTCCCAAAAACAATGTTCCAACATGAAAATCAAGGATTATCTTTAACCATTCAAGAA
>SNQJ01S0074168.1:59271-87218 GCA_010110895.2 Picea sitchensis | reverse complement strand
TTGCTGTTGTGCCTCAGTGTTCAAGGGAAGTATCCACCTCGAGAGTCAACCATCCCAAATATCTTGTCTCAAAACCCGTGTCAATCCATGTTCTTTTGATCTACCAATTACATCTTTATATACGTTTCACGTCGTTGATGGGGGATACATCAAGTCCCTCCCTCGACAAGTCTATTCCTGTCGAATTCAACACATTATCCGAGAATTAGACTTAGAAACTAATTAGTACTCTGGGACCTGCATGCCTCAATGGCAAGCCTCCTCACATTCGACAGTGGGTTTACATCATTGACCTCTGATCGAATGATTCCATGGATGTTCGACTTCAGCTCATCTATTCATGTTCGGTGGAATGTACTAAGGTACCTTGGGAATCATTGACATTAATGGTGATCTCCCTCGCACTTGTTAACGATTTACCTCATTGACCAGTAATCAAGTGGTTTCTGCCATGTTCGACATCGAGACATCTATTCACATGGTCAGAATCGTATCACACTGGGATTGGTAAGAAGACCCTGGGTTGGGCCATCACTTTGATATATGTTTCGCCCAGGTTGCGAAGGAGTTTTTTGGACAAAGGACACATACATTGTTACATAGATCCACTTTGTATTGGTCGTGGCTATGTCTTGTCATATCGTAGATCCACTGTGTATTCTTCGTGGCTATGATCAGTCTGAGTCATCAAAGTATAGATCCACATTGTATCTTCGGTGGATATACCCTTTTATCAATACAATTATGGATCTGCAGTGTATATTATGGCGGCCATATCTCAGATCTTGATCACCCAAGCATAGGTATGCCTGCCTTGGGTCTTGATATATGTCATGATGTTTGTTGGATGTTTGTGTGCAGCTTCCGTCAGGTTCCCTGAGTCTATACCTTTGCTTGAACGTCTACAAAGTATTTCAGTCATCAGTTCGCATCTTCTGACTTCATACTTTCGGGGGCATTCTGTTACACGTCAAAATTGCTCAGTTGGATAAGTGTCGCATTGTCCCTCTCAATCATCGTAAGTGTCGCATATTCTCTACAAATTTCGCAAGTGTCGCAAGTTGGTCACTAGTGTCGCAAACGATGTTCAGACATAATTCCATGATAACGAAACTAAGGAGGCACTTATAACATCTCACATGACTGATTTGAAGGAAGAGAACTAGTTTACTGGAGTAAAATAACTCTTGACACCTGAAAGAAACCCTGAAACAAAGGTTTGGAGGGGGAACGCTCCCCTTCTTCAACTCCAGAAGCGCTGGTGCTCCCCTATAATGCTTTAGGGAGCGTTATAATGCTCCCCATCCCTTTTTGGAGGAGCGTTGCTCATCTTGAGAGCACTGGCGCTTCCCCAAGGCTTACCAAGGAGCGCTACAACGCTCTGATGCCCCTTCTGAGGGAGCGCTCCCTAATCTGGGTCAGTTGTTGGTCCGTTGAGGAGAATAAGGGGGGGATMTTTCGAGATTAGGAGGCAGTTGYGCTCGAATTCTTGGTTTCATCAAGAGATCCTTGATCTAAGGAGAAGGTTCCCAACTTGTTCTAAAGATAACTCAAGAGGTTAAGCCCCTCTTAACCTATATAAACAGGCTCTATGATGGTGGAAAGGGGGAAGAATTGGACATATGAAACTTATGATCTTGGAGGAAACTTACAGTCAGCCAAAGGAGAGTGATCAGTGAAGCTGTTGTTATCTAGGTTGTGGATCTTTCAGGCAAGGGTTAGACGAAGGGGACTTGACGAAGCTGTCGCATTCGCATCTACGATTGTAAGTACTGTTGTCATTATTCTCATTAATATGACACGCTTGGCCTGTTTCTTTCTAGTTTGTGTCTGATGTTACATGAACTTATCATTTATTGACAGATCTGTTTTCAAGCTAATGTCAATAGAGTAGGAAGTGGTTGTATCTTGTTTTGTCCACAGAACTCAGCGAGGAACAAAGGATTGGAGCGCAACTCGGAGTGTGCAGGGACAAACGTCGATAAAAAGGTACTTTTGTTATCCTTCCTTCTCATGTGTTAGTTTAGATAGATTTGAAAGGAAGTCAGTGTCCATGTTAAGCATTTTTCTATCTAGGGTTAAGGTCAAGCTCTAGAGGTGATCTACCTGTCCGTAGGGAGATTTTCCTACAACAACATTATAGCAGGTGTTTGGCTATTTAATGGTCTCAAGGAAACATATGAAGAAATAAAAAATAATGTCAATTTTTGGTGAGTGCACTTGCAGATAAGTATACCTATCATGAAATATTTATAGCCCTTACAAGTACAGAAAAGCATAACACAGTCAGCGGGTTAGGGTGTTTGTATGCAACAGCAAGGAAGGCATGTCTTTTTTTTAGGTCCTCTAATGGTGAATGATTTGACTTATTTCAGAGGAGATTCTTATGATAGTAGCATGGAGGATTTTGTTTTTTAGAGAAGTTGAATACCATAAACCTTAGCAAGAACTAAAGTACGGCAGAAATGTATATCACATAAATACTTTGTTTTAGGGTTTGTGTTGATGGATTGACCAAAGGGAGATTATGTCTACAAACTCAAAATTTTTATAAGTGTTATTAAAAGTACATGGTATTCAATTTTCAAGCAGAAACTCCAAAGGCATTGAGCACTTGTCTATAGCATTGGAAATATGACATTTTGATATCAAACTTTAGTTTTGCAAAATGAAGTATGAGGAAGCCTAAATGATAAAAATTGAGGTTCTCAGGCCTACACAGGTTATCATATGAATTATTAGGTCTAAAGAGACCACTTCCATGCCGCATTTCACCTTCAAAATCATTTCTTCATGCACAAAGGTCAAAACATCTATCTACAACCAGTTTGTAACGCAAAGCAGTTTTTTCCTATGTATTGCGCTGCAAAATCTCCAGACTTCACTAATTTTGGTCAAAAATTCTTAGTTAGACTTGGTTGGAGTATTATTAGGGGTATATGATGAATATTCCTTAAATATCTCATAAAATATCATCCATGGCTGCAGGTGTCACTTCATTTCATCAATGGAAACATTCTAGGGATCAAATCCTAGCTTGTAGGAATATGACTAGATTTTGGAAATCTGTGTTTTCCTGTTTTAGTCATCTTTTTTGGAGATAAATTCTGATGAGATGGAAATGTATTTTTGGAAAGTGAGAGATCTTTTTCACAAGAACGATCTCCTCTTCAAAAACCTCTCTCATGTTTTCAACATATGCTAGGATTTTGGAGATATGGGTTAATATTTGAGAGGAATATTTCCAGAAATTGTATACTCTATTTTTGTTAGCCACCTCACAAATTCGGATTTGAGTTGGATATCTTCAACAAACCAAAGATAGGTGAAGAGGTTATGAGATACATATATTTTGGATATATATGAGCATGTAATATCTAAATAAATAGGACCAAAGGGAGGATCTAGGAGGTTGGAATTTGGAGATTTGGCTATGTATGGGGGACATTTTGGAAAACATATTGAAATAGAAGCTTCTTTCACTGTAAATTGTTCAGACTTCCATCTTCTATATTTTCCATTCTTATGAGTAAATGTTTTATGCATTTGTCTACGTTTATGTAATGACAGATAACTGTCATCTTATCTCTTCATTGATAGACTAAGCTCATAATTATTTCTATCTATTATAGTTGGTCATTCACATATGCCCCTATGTGTGTGTTTCTACTAATATGATAAGCATTCTTCATACATTCACATCTTGATTAAAATTTCTGACCAAGTATAGTTGAAATCCTTTTATGTTTGAGTGTATCCATCTGTATTTTGAGTGAATGAGAGGATATCAAGTGTATCCAACTTGATCCAGTTTATACATTATTCAAATCATTTTTAAGTTACCAAGATCGTTCCCTTTACAGTGAGGGAAAGACTCTTGGAGTGATAACAAATTGGCATCGTTGTCGGGGAACGAAAGTGAGCTATTTTCCTCGGGAGAATGACACAGATCCTACTTTTGATGGAAGACAAAGGAAGGACATAGAGATTGATTGTAATCATCTGTCTGGCAACTCCATGATTCAAAGACTCCACTGGGGAGGATCCAGTTGAAAGAAAGATGAAAGGGCATAAGGGAAAATCCAGGTATCATTTTATGAGCCTTCTTCATGAACTGTTGTTGTTCTTTATCAGCTCATTTTTTCTTTTCCCTTCACGTATCAAAAGGATCATCTTGTGTTTTTTTTATTCAGATGATCATCAACCTACCTTTATATATCCATCCTTAGAAGAGGAAAAATTGCATCCTCCTTATGTTGTTGATGTTCATCTCATATCTTCACCCCAACCTATTCAAAAGGATGATTTTTGTATTCAAATTCTTTCTGACTTTGATCAGACATGTAACCTTGAGGATATTGAGACTATTTCAAAAGCTTCTCATATATTAGTACCTTTTTCCATTACTTCTGAGCCTTTCCATCAACTTGTTTATCCTCATGATCAGCCCACTGCTTTTCAAACTAAAATCATAATGAAGTTGTTTAAACCTTTGAGTCTGCTATATCCCATTCATACTTATCCTCTTGATTAGCTTGAATATATTACTCATTTTTATGGAGAGGATCAAGTCACAGCAGCGAGGCATTTGGGGGATTTTGAAAACTTTGTTGATCAATTCGAGATTATACATGATGATGTTCTTATGAGGTTGTTCTCCAAATATTTATTTAGAGATGCTACTGAATGGTTTAAGAATTTGAGGGCTGATTCAATTGGTTCTTGGATTGAGTTGTCTAAAGCATTTTCAAAGCATTGGGGTGAGAAAAAATATTTTGATTCGTAGCTCGCTGATTTTTATTCCTTGAGGAGAGAGGAGGAAGAAGTTTTTTCTATCTTTAACAGAAGATTTTATAACATTTATCATAGCATGCCCTTGGAGATCCAGCCTACTGAGATCACTTCCATGGTATACTATGTTATAGTGCAGCATTCAGAGCTTGTCCTTCTCCTGTTAGAAAGGAATTCTTCATCTTTATCATGTTTATTTGAAGATTCCCAAGAAATTGAGGAGAACATATGTGCTTATAAGAGAGTTCGAGATCTAGTTTACTTTGAAGATATTCATGCATAGGAGCAAGGAAGTTGTCAGTATGTTTAATTTTTTGATAAAGAATACAGTGATTATGAAGCAGATCTTGAACAACAACAAGAGTGTGAGTATATGTCAGATTGGGAATCAAATTCTCCAGTGTTTACAGATGTTCCTATGGACAGGTATGCATGGCAAGTTGATGATCAATTTTCAAACCAATTTGATCATAAGGTAATTGATGATTGCATAAGTAATTTAATGTTTCTATATGATTATGATCAATGTGATTTAAACCTTGTTTTATCATCATCTTGTGATCATTCTTTTGAAGAGAGAGTTGTTGCTACTGATGATCAAGATTTGATCACAAGAGAACTAGAAAGTCATTTGTTTGCAAGAAGAGAGGCATTCATCAATCAATATGTTTCAGATCTTGGTTTCAAGGATCCAGTTGCAACCTTGATGGAGTTATATGGTACAGAGTACGTGAAAATTTCAAATTTCTTTTACTCATCATCACTTCTGGGTGAGTCTTGTTTTCTGAAGAAGGTTTTATCACTATTGTTACATCATAGACATCACCTATTGATCAATGGTATGGACAAGATATTTTCATTTTTGAAATTGCTTGAATGGTTATTATGGAAATCATCCTTTACTTAACCAAATTGAAGATTTGGTTAGAAGTAGGGTAGTGTAGGAAGTAAGCTCGTTTCTCAAGCATTTCTTTTTTTTCAGTTTGCAGTAGAAGTAGCAGTCAATTTTCTTGAATAAATCGCAGTTTTTGGAGATGTTTAAGGAATTGGTTGCACAGGTCAGATGACTCCATAGCCCAATGGAAAAGTTTATAGGAACTACTAAGTTCTTGGAAACCTCACAGGGAATTTTCCATCCTAGTTGGAGCCAGGTGTTAGCTCCTAGAAAGTACTGGTATAATTGAGTCATGAAAGTAATTTTAGTTTTTGTTTTCTTGGGCATTTAGCATAATTTGATGTCTCATTGAGTCTAGTCCTTAAGATTTTGGTCATGTCAAATAAAATGATAGGTGACTAAATGGTCATCTTTGGTGGTTTTCCTAAGTCTTAGTCAAGTCATCCACATCGTTTAAAGCTCAATCACAAGTTGTAAATGTCACTTATGGTCCATATTGATCCATCATTCCACTTTAAATCATCACTTGATATTTATTTTTCCATAATTATTCATTATGAAGAGTTGCCAGCACATAACACTACTCTTACACTGAGTGCGCTACAAATTGGTTTGTTGTCGGCGCAAATGGTTATTTTTTCACTGAGTGCTCTACCAACTCGTGAGGATGACCTGTTTTTGATATTTAAAGTCTTTTCAAGTGAAAAATTATATCAAGAAGGTTCATAAAGGTTCTTAAGTCATCATAAAGATCTAAGATACTCTTCTAAAAGCTGCAATCTGTCATGAAAGGAAAACTACTAAGGTTTGCTTGGAAACGAAGAGAGTTTTTTCCCTTTGAAGTTTTTTCTCTAACTTTCTTCATGCAGAAGCATTTATAACATGTGTTTGGTTGTCTAATGGCTCCAAGGAAACATATGAATAAATAAGAAAGTATGTCAAGGTTTAGTGAGTGCACTTGTAGAGAAGTATACCTATCATGACATATTTATAGCCCTTACAAGTACAAAAAATCATAACACAATCAACGGGCTAGGGTCTTTGTATGCAACAACAAGGAAGGCATGCATTTTGATTAGGTCCTCTAATGGTGAATGATTTGACATAGTTCAGAGGATATTATTATGATAGAAGCATGGAGGAATATTTTTGTTAGATAAGTTGAGTACCATAAACCTTAGCAAGTGCTAAAGTACAGCAGAAATGTATATCACATAAATACTATGTTTTAGGTTTTATGTTGATGGATTGGCCAAAGGGAGATTTTGTATACAAATTCAACATTTTTGTAAGTGTTCTTCAGAGTACATGGTATTCAATTTTCAAACAGCAACTCCAAAGGCATTGAGAAATTGTCTAGAGCATTGGAAATATGACATTTTGATATCAAACTTTAGTTTTGCAAAATGAAGTATGAGAAAGCCTAAATGATAAAAATTGAGGTTCTCAGGCCTACACAAGTTATCATATGAATTATCAGGTCTAAATAGACCACTTCTAGAGCTCATTTCACCTTCAAAGTCATTTCTTCATGCACAAAGGTCAAAACAACTATCTACAACCAGTTTGTAGCGCAAAGGAGTTTTTTCCTATGTATTGTGTTGCAATCTCTCCAAACTTCACTAATTTTGGTCAAAAAGTCTAAGTTAGACTTGGATGGAGTATTTTTAGGGGTAGATAATGAATATTCCTTAAATATCTCATCAAATATCATCAATGGGTGCATGTGTCACTTCATTTCATCAATGGAAACATTATAGGGATCAACTCCTAGATTGTAGGAATATGACTAGATTTTGGAAATCTGTGTTTTCTTGTTTTAGTCATCTATTTTGGAGATATATTCCGATGATATGGAAATGTATTTTTGGAAAGTGAGAGAGGTTTTTCACAAGAACGAGCTTCTCTTAAAAAACCTCTCCCAGTTTTTCAACATATGTTAGGATTTGGGAGATATGGGTGAATATTTGAGAGGAATATTTCCAGAAATTGTATACTCTGTTTTTGCTAGCCACCTCACAAATTTAGATTTGAGTTGGATATCTTCAACAAACCAAATATAGGTGAAGAGGTTTGTGATCCATATATTTTGGATCTATATAAACATGTAATATTTATATGAAGAGGACCAAAGGGAAGAGCTAGGAGGTTGGACTTTGGAGATTTGGCTATTATTCATGTATGAGAGACATTTTGGAAAACATATTGAAATAAAAGCTTCTTTCACTGTAAATTGTTCAGACTTCCATATTCTATCTTTTCCATGCTTATGAGTAAATGTTTTATGCATTTGTCTACGTTTATCTAATGACAAATAACTCTCATCTTATCTCTTCATTGATAGACTAAGATCATAAGTATTTCTACCTATTATAGTTGGTGATTCACATATGCCCCTATGTGTGTGTTTCTACTAATATGATAAGCATTATTCATACATTCACATATTGATTAAACTTTCTGAACAAGTATAGTTGAAAGGCTTTTATGTTTGAGTGTATCCATGTGTATTTTGATTGAATGAGATCATATCAATTCATCCAACTTGATCCAGTTTATATATTATTCAAATCATTTATAAGTTACCAAGATCGTTCCCTTTACAGTCATGGAAAGACTCTTGGAGTGATAACAATGTCTACTGAAAGTAGTTCTAGTCCTAGAAAAAGAACCAAAAAGAAACCCAAACAATATGATGAATTCATGGGAAAATTTAAGAATATTAAACCACCAAACTTTAATGGAGAAGTGGAGATTGGTGAGGAAGCAGAGGCATGGCTCTTTGGTATGAAGAAATAATTTCAAATTTACGATTACTCACATTAGATTGAAGCACATATGGCTATCTATAATCTGACATAAAAAACAGATATATGGTTGCAGGATATAAAAAGAGTAAAAAGTATTAAGGAAAGGAAAATCACCTAGAAAACCTTTAAGAGATATTTAAAAAAACAATACATGTTTGAACAATACTATGAGGTTAAATCCAAGGAATTCTATGAACTAAAACTGGGAAATCTTACAATGAAATATCTATGTAGTAAGTTTATGAGTTTGTTGCGTTATGTGCCTTATATTATGGATGAAAAACCAAATATTCAACGATTTTTTAGTTTCCTACCCAGTTCTTATAAAGATTGAATTGAGATTGATAACCCAAAAAATTGGAAGAAACCATGAGGAAAGTTAAACTTTGTTTTGATAATTATAAAAATAGAAATGAGAATTCTAAGAATTGGAATGGGAAAAAGGTTGAGAGGTTTGACCCTAAGAAGAAAGGGGGATGTTATAAAAATATTTGCCTCACCCTATGAAAAATTGCACATAAGGCCTTTTTCCATTTCCCTATGCATACTTGAAGTCCTTTTTTGCCAATCTTAGAGCTAAAAACATTATTTTTCCACATATATGYGCCCTACATATAGTACAACAATGGTTGCACCACTACAACCCGCGTACATCAGGATTTGTGCCCAAAATTAAAAAATGATGTCGGTTTTCCATGTCACATCATATGATCCATGATCCTTGACCTTCCATATATTGGAAATGTTCTRACTTGACCCTTTAGTTCCACTTGAAGGATACAAATGGGCAAAATCTGAGCTATGGAAAAGAGGAGAAGAATTCAACTTTTAGAGAAAAGTTACTCTGGATAAATTATTCACTTCATATTGAGTCTGCATCCCTTTGTCCTTTTAAGTTTGAATTGTCATTTTAAGTTTGCACACAATGTTCAGCCCCCAAGATATTCCCTACTTGATTTAGAACCTCATTGTCTCTCTTATATGAGATTCCCTTTGGCAGAGGCATGAAGTGGTAGAGGCCCAACTGGAAGGGACTTAGTTTCTCAGTTCTAAACCATGCCAGCCTAGAAGTTTGTAATTCATTCACTTCTGTTGATTACATTTTAATAGAAATACTCTTTTCGCGTCGAGTTAATATCTTGCAAATATTTGAATTGTTATTCCATGGGCGTATTTGTTATGAATGTTGATGGATTATGCTATTGAATGTGCTAACATTATATATTATACCATATTCTTGTGTTTATTTGTTTTTGAGGACAAGTTGTAGGTGTATTGCTTTGAGTCAAGTGCTCAACGGTGGGCTTCATCGAACGTCTAGAAAAGGTAGGAATTTTTATCTTGTCTTTCTAGCAAATTTATTTATATAGCATACCTGAGATTATAGTTGATTTCTGCAGTCATTTTCGTCTGTTTTGATTTACCCCTATCCGTAAAGAGATTTTTGTCGTAACTGAATTGGTGACTATACTGGGGAAAGAATCTTCTTTTTCATGGTTTGGAGTGTTTTTATCCTTAGATTGCTCTCGTTTATATTGAATTTCTTGTCATCTAATTGCTTTATAGCCTCTATTCATTTTGATTCTGAGTTTCTTATCCTTCTTCTTATCCTGGTTGTGTTTTGACACATATATGTGGGTTTTTACCTGACAGTTGCGTACATATGTGTGTTCTCCTTCTTGAAGAGTGTTTATACGCACTTTTCCCATGAACAGTCGTGTACATCACCCTTTGTTTCTTGGTTGTTGGGTTTGATGGTTGTTGGGTAGGTTTTGATAATTGTTGAGCCTTCTTGGGTCTCTGTTATTACTATTAAGTGTTTGGGGAATGACAAGAAACCCTTCTTTGGTTGAATTTTTGGGCACTTCCTTTCTCATCATCCTTTTCATTTAATTGTCCTGGCATCTTGGGATGGGTGTTTTCTTCTTGATATCCTACTTGATTTGTCTTTGGTTGCATACAATAGAGTATTTATATCAAGTTGTTATTCAGTCCTTGTATTTTCATTCTTTTATATTGAAAATACAAAAATATTAGGCATTTTGCATTAATGGCATTTGATTTTTTAGGTCCTTATCATTGATCTTAGTACATGTAAAGAAAGATTGCATCTTATTGAGAATTGCAGAACTAAATTGAGAATTGCATTTTGAAAAGCATATTATTTATTGGGAATTGAAGTTAGGACTTTTCATTGTATTCATATTCATTTATTTTACTTGCCGAGTCATAACATCACTAGTTTCACGACCGCAACTTTTTGAGTAAGCAAGGCCACTAAAAGTAATGCTTATAATTTAAAATTTATTAGTAACAATTTTATTTATCTAGGGTGCACAAACTAGCTTAGGATTTAGAGCCTTGGAATAGGATTTTGTGATAAACTTATGACTATTAAATCAAGAGAGTGGATAAATCCATTGTATAATCAGTAATATCAGGAGGCTTTGCTTACACCGGAGATAAGCACAAGGTCACATGAGGTGGGTTGGAGGGATATCCCCCCAATACCTTCTTAGCGTCAGATATATTATTGTGGATCTATTTGTATATGGGGATCTTTCTAGTACCTTTACCTCTGTGAGAGGCAGTGCATTCTAGGTTTCAGGCTTTGTTACCCTGCCCATACGGTGGACCTAACTTACAATTGTTCTCTTTTGCATAAGTTATATTGTGTTTTCTTAGTTTCTTGACTTAGGTACCACATAGGTTACTTGCAGATGTTATTTTGTAGGTACCCTGGGTCAGATAATGGTTGGACACCACACAAACTTTATGGAGGATTACCTCTCCGGGGGGATCTGATCGACTGGTTGTTAAGCCCATGAGGGCCCTTATAATTGATTTTGTTACCTCCGATATTTAGCATAGGAGTCTCGGGCCCCTCTTGGGAGAGGCGTACCTACTTTAGAGAGAGAGTCCCCTTTTATCCACTTTATCCTGTTTGTGTGCATATTGGCCATTTGATTATTTTTGGTGTGCACTTTGATTACTAGTTGGCCTTAGGATTTGTCTTGTATATCTCGAGTCTCGAGTCATCATGGACCTAGACCAGCTTCCCCACAGGTCTCACCACTTGTTACAGTTACCACCACATTTTGATTATTTTCCTTCTAAAAGGCATAAAGTTATCAAATGTGGTACACACACCTCCACTTATCATACTTGTGATCATACAAGGATGAGTACTAAATCGAGTCAGAAAGATACTGTAAGTCCTTCAACTCCCATACCCATTATAGTTAACGGTACTCCTTCGACACCTTCAACCACCATGGTTTTAGTGTCGTAGGTTCCTATCATCACACCTGTTCATCCTATAGTGAATACTCAACCTATAGCCATGACACCTTTTGGGTCCCTTTGTCACTCATCAGGCTACAATATTCATTCCATCCCTATGGCCTCTATCCCTTTTTCTTATGGTATGTCGAATTTCACATGATAATTTTCATCCTCCATCTCTATGGCTAGTCCGAATACTAGTGTTGGACTTGGGGGCATGGCTCCTTCACATACTCCTTTCTTGTTTGGTGGTGATCATGTCCAACAAATGACTCCTACAGTTGGAGGCATTCCTCTTTTTCATCCCAGGTCTAATCCTAGGTCTAATGATCCTGGATGGAGTAACCAACTTGGTGGACACGTTTCTACTCATGCTCCATCCTTTACACCCACCTCCTATGTATTGATTCTAACCAATACATTTGGCATGACAAATCCAAATTTAGCCTTTGGATTCACACCTGGAGGAGGTCAGTTTCATACCTTGGGAAACCCCCAACCTAGAGCCACTCTGATTGGGGGGAGTTTTTACAACCCTCATCAGAACATTACTACTATAATGGTTCCCAAACAACCCCTCATGAATCAGTCTAGAGGAGGTTCTTACAATCCCATACAAGGCCATGGTGCTTACAAGAATCCTGGATGGGATGAGATTCCCCAACAACAATCTTTCTAGGGAGATTGGGGCCAGATGTCGCAACCCCATCTCCCTTTTCTGGYCATGCTCAATCTTCCAAACTTATCTAAGTTAATGAATGACCCTGTGTATCATGATCCAACATGGCCCCCCATCCCCAATAAGCTTCCTTTGGATATTCTGAAATTCAAAGGTAAGAATGGTGAGGATACTGGTGATCACGTTACCACTTTTTACCTATGGTGCCTTTTGAATTCCCTTAACAATGATTCTATTCGGTTGAGATTGTTTCAATGCACCCTCACGGGGGTTTCCGTGAAATGGTATATCGAGCTACCTAGGGGGTCATACAAAAGTTTTAATCAGATGGTTTTAGTCTTCCTCAAACACTTCCAATTGTTGTTTCGTTATGATGTCGGCTTAGAAATTTTGTAAACCTTCGCTAAGACAAAGCCACTCATATATTGGATCACATCTAGGAGTGGCATAGACTAAAGAGGTTTATCAAGACCTGGATACCCCCGAAATTCATGCTAGAGTGTTTACTCAAGTCCCTCATGTATTATATTTCGAAGGATGTTTCTACATTTGGGGTTACTTCTGAGGAAGAAGCGATTTTTAAAACCCAACAGTTAGATCTTATATATGCTCAGTCTGGGATGTTATACGAGATTCTTTCGGACACACCGAGGTCAAACTATGACCCTAGACAAAATCTTGGGCCTCATGCCGATGGCATTGTAGGCTCCGCCAATGTGAAATACGCAGACTCAGTGATAATCCATTTGAAAGAGTTGTCTCTAAACCAATCTGTAGGAGGGCCAACTTTGTCTCTGTCCTCCAATCCCACTCAATTGGCAGATGTACATTATGTGCAATCGTCAACCAACTCGAATGGTAACCAACAACCAGAAGGGAATAAAAATAAAGGACATAATAATAATCATAACGGTGGGAAAAATAATAAACCCAAGGGCAATGGTAATAATTTGAAGTCAAATAATAATGTTGGTGAGGGCAAGAAAGAAAGGAGGAAGGTGAATTTTCCTTGTAATCTTTGTACAGACGATCACCTTACCCATTTATGCCTCAAACTTGTGGAGGCTGTGAGGCTTTTATCTCTAGTGCCCATCATGCCAACTAATCCTTTTCCACATAACCAACACATGGCCTCGACCTCCTCGAATTCCAGAAATGTGGTGAGTGGGAGTCAAAAAACAGCGACGCAAGAAGGTGATCGTTTATGCATCAATATGGTTAAATATGAGGTTAGTATAGCCACTTTATCTCGTGATTACGGTTCTCCATAGACTGTACCTGGTCTAGAGTCTCCACCTCCTCCAAAGACGCCCTTACAAATCAAAAAACCAGATCCCTTGCCTCATATTCCAAAAGGAGTACTCAAGTGCTCTACCCATAATCCTCATGCTAGAGCCGCCCAAAATTACTCTATTGTTGAGGACCCGGGTCAAACCCCCTGTGCTATGTCGGCTCTGGAGGTACTCCAGACATGTCCTTCACAAAGGAATGTCTTTCTATCTATGTTAGGAGCTCTAGATGCTTGTAATATATTTCAAGGATGTAATAAGTTCAGAACCAGTAAACCTTTCAATCAACCTAAAAATAAGGGTACCAAACCCCCAACCTTCTTCAATAAAGAAACTTCTGGAAACGAAACAATAAAATGTTGGGAATGCAGTGGTCCACATTACTATAAAGAATGTCCTCTCGGGAAGAAGGGAAATAACAATGTCAAAACAATACAAGAAGCAACTACAGTTGGTGATCTGGCAAGATCTACACCAAAAATTAGTGCACCCTTGGAAAATCGATAGGCAGATCATCAAACTTCAATGGTAGAAATTGAAAGTATGATACATAACTAACCAGTTATTGTTTTAATTGATCCAGGTGCTAGTTTAAGTTATATTTCACCAAGAGTTGTAGAAATATGTAAGTTACATAAGGAAAAGTTTGAAAAGTCATGGTTAGTACAGTTAGCTACATGAACTAAAAGGAGAACTACAGATATTGTTAAAAATTGTGAACTTGGTATGAATGAATCAAGAAAACAGATAGACTTAAACATATTACCATTAGGATCTTATAATGTGCTAATTGGTATGGATTGGATGGAAAAGTTAAAAGTGGTCTTAGATTGTTACAATAAAACATTTACCTATGTAGATGACAGAGGTAACATTATAAGAATTAAAGGAGTATCAAGACATGTTGGTATTATAGAAATATAAGTTTTACAAGTCAAAAGATGCATTCGAAAATGGTGTAAACTACTTGTTGTACACACAAATTATAAGGAAAAAGAGGAAAGAAGTAATGGGTTAGATAACTTTCCAGTATTGCAAGAATTTCAAGATGTATTCCAATATATTCCTAGACTACCTCCTAGGAGGGAAATAGATTTCTCCATAAACCTGATACCTGGAGCAGTACCTGCTTCAAAGGATCCTTATAGGATGAATATCCCAGAGTTAAATGACCTAAAAAGTCAATTGCAATAATTGATAGATAAAGAATATATACAACCAAGTGTGTCTCCATGGGGGTAACTAGTACTTTTTGTTAGAAAGAAATATGGGACTTACGTCTCTGCATTGATTATAGACGAATTAATAAAATTACTATTAAGAATAGATATCCATTGCCGTGTATCTATGATTTGTTTGATCAATTACGGGGAGCCACAATATTTTCTAAGATTGATTTATGTTCTGGTTATCATCAAGTTAGGATAAAGGATGCGGATATTTATAATACAACATTTAGAACAAGGTACAAACATTGCAAATTTGTCATAATACCTTTTGGGTTGACTAATTCTCCAGCCTCATTCATGTGCTTGATGAACAATATTTTGAGTAATTATCTAGATAAATTTGTGATCGTCTTTATAGACGATATACTCATCTATTCAAAGGATGAAAAGGAGCATGAAGAACATTTAATAATAGTATTACAGATACTAAGAGAACAAAAATTATATGTAAAACTAAGTAAATGTGAGTTTTATAGAGACCAAATTCAGTATTTGAGACATGTAATTTCCAAAGAAGGTATAGTAATTGAACCAAACAAAATAAAGGCTATAATGAATTGGCCAAAACCTAAGGATGTTTCAAACATAATATCCTTTATGGGTATAATTGGCTATTACCGGAAGTTTATAGAAGGGTTTTCCAAGATTGCATATCGTATAACATCATTGCAAAAGAAAGGAACTAAGTTCATCTGGTATGAGAAATGTCAAGAATGTTTTAACAAATTAAAACAAATCTTAACTACAACTCCTATATTAAAATTGGCATACCTAGATAAAGACTTTGTAGTATGTACAGATGCATGTCGTGAAGGGCTTGGAGGAGTGTTAATGCAAGAAAACCATGGAATAGATTATGAATCTTGGAAATTAATAAAACATGAATAAAATTATGTAACACATGACTGGGAATTGGTTTCAATAATATATGCATTAAATATGTGGCGGCACTATCTGGTAGGCCGAAAATTCTTAGTGTTGATAGATAACATCACATTAAAATATATGTTCGATAAAATAACTATGAAATATATTTAGAAGAAAGGGTAAGGTTAGTAGCTGAAAAAGACCCAGAATATGAAAATATTAAGTTAAAGATTGTTGATAATTCGGAAGGAATAGAAGAATCAGATTTTAGATTCTCAAAAAGTGGACTGATAATGTATAAAAATGGATTGTATGTATCAGAATCTAATGAAATTAAGCTATTAATTTTAGATGAGATGCATAAGAAACCATATTTTGGACACCCATGTTACCAGAAATTAATTACTATGCTGACAAAGGAATTCTATTGGACAAACATGAAAGGTGAAACAACATAATATTTAGCTATATTCTTAGAGTGTCAACAAGTTAAGGTTGAACACCATCATCCAGTCGGACTACTACATCCTTTACCAATTCCGAAATGGAAATGGGAAGTAATAAGTATGGATTTTATTACCGGATTTCCTAGAAGTAGTAAACAAAATGACTCAATTATGGTTTTGGTTGATAAATTAAGTAAGGAATCGCAATTCATTCCTGTGAAATCAACCTACAAGGATATTAATATAACATAAATATTCATGAAATAAATATTTAGGTTACATTGAATCCCTAAAGTTACAATATTTGATAGAGATGTTAAGTTTACCGAAAAGTTTTTGGAAGGCTTTATTTAAAGGGTTAGATACCCAATTGAAATTTAGTATTTCTTATCATCCGCAAACGAATGGGAAAACTAAAAGACCTAATCAAATTCTTAAATACATGCTTAGAATGTATGTTATGGACAAACCTGGTAAATAGGAAGAATATTTGTACTTAGTTGAGTTTTCTTATAATAATAATTATCAAGCTTCAACAAAGCTTAGTCCTTTAGAAATTTTATATGGAAGAAAATGTAATACACATGTTTCACGGACTAATCCTATTAATAGATTGATGATAGGACCATATATGTTAAAAGACATGGAACTAACAGTGAAACAAGTACAGTAGAACCTAAAAGTAGCCCAGGATAGGAAACAAAGTTATGATAATGCAAAAAGGACTCCAAGAGAGTTCAATATTGGAGATCATGTGTATATTAGAGTTAAAACTAAAAAGAGTTCTTTACGGTTGGGCAGGTATACTAAGTTAGCACCTACATATTGTGGCCCATTCATGCAAAAAGGACTCCAAGAGAATTCAATATTGGAGGATCATGTACATTAGAGTTAAACTAAAAAGAGTTCTTTACTTGCCAAGGTGTGATACTAAGTTAGCACCTGACATTATTGTACTCATTCAAGATACTTTCGAATAGACCCATAGCTTATCAACTTCACTTCCTACCATATGGTAAAGCACATGATGTTTCTATTTCATTACCTAAAATTATATGCTAATTCCTGGCTCATGTTGGTGATTGGAAAATGATACAGGTGGAACCCATGGGAGAGTTCCCAGTCGTAGGACAAGTTAAGGTGCAATGGAATCACTGTAGTCCAGAAGAGGCTACTCGGGAAATGGAAAGTACTGTGCGGGAAGCATATCCATTTCTGTTCAGAATAGTACTAATGAAAAATAGTTAACACCGAGGACGATGTTAATTTATAAGAGGGGGTGTATGAGATGTCCCACAACTTGAAAATTTTAATTATTTTTATTTTAGAATTTTAATTATTTTTCCAAAAGACAATTTGGCTGATTAACCAAATCTGAATTGTAAAACCTTATTATTTTACAAAAATAAACACATGTGTAAAAAGGGGCACACATTGAAGCAGTTGTTAAAGAGGGAGTTAGGAATCCAAATGGGTTGGCAAAGTGGCAGTAGACTGAGAAACGTTGTGGAGTTAACTCAAATTAGAAAACAAAAAACATTCCAGATTTATAGGAGAATTTGTCTACATGTGTAGAATTGAATCTGATAGGTGGTCAGTGAGTAGGAGTCTCAAGACAAGTGTCACAAGTCCTAGGAAAAAAAAGAAAAAAGTCATGAAAAAGGATTGGGGCACCATTATTAGGTTGTGAGCTGATAGCTCGAGGAGGCTACACACCGAATTGACTGGACAAAACGTTTTCTAATATTATACACAACTAGATGGTACTGAGAATTATTCAAGAATTCACATAGGCATTCCCTTAGATTTTGAACTCAGCTCGGGGGTGACATAGGTTGACATAGACTCTAGTCTAAGGTTGGGAGAAACAGATTCTTCAGTGTGTGATTTCCCCAAGTTTCAGGTTTTACTTCTTTGTTATGAATATGTTGATTTGAATGTTTATTGTGTTTTATTGTGCATTATTGTGGCCATAATAATTGGTTATAAAGCATAAATAAATTGTAAAAGTATTAGATTTAAGTGCTTGTTATGAGAATATAGATTCATTTCATAAGTTTCATGCAGAAAAACTGTGAATGAAAAAAAATAGTTATTATGATCCTAGATCTATGAACATAATCGTAGTACCAGTAGAAAATAAATAAAACTCATAGGTAAAACCTAGTTACTAAAACAAAAAAATGTATTCGGATAAGAAATATGTATTGAAGGGAAATGGTTCAACAAGATACACTGCATATATTTTCAAAAGGGAATTGTTACAAACTAAACATATTTTAACAAGATACACTATGTATGTATATTTGAAATGGGATCATTACATATTAAACAAAGTTTAATGAGTAATGATTGGTTATATTCAAAACGGAATAATTGCAATCTAAACATATTTTAACAAGATACAAGTAACGGATTTGTTTGTCCAAAATGGGAAACAATGCTAAGTAAACCAAGTTTAACAAACATATAAATAACGACTATATATATCCAATAAATTAAGAAGGAATTTTAAATAAAGTACATAACATTACAGAGTTGTAAAATGCATAAACAACATTCCTAATTCATGAAGCATTCATGAATGATTATACAAAATTATTGGGTTGAATAGCTCGACCAAATGTATAAACAGAGCAGTCTCGTTTTGTGATGCCAGACTTGAAGTGTAATTAACAAACGGATCCTGGATACCTTTCCAAGCAAGGGTATTTCATAGTTTCCATGATACCAACGTCCTCGATACCTACATAATAGTAGTGAACAAGTTATCATGTTGTACGAGTTTATTCATTCAAACAAAAGTTACATATGAAAATAGAGGCAAACTTACCATGGATGTACAAAGCACCCTTGAATATCCTTCCACCATATTTGAACTATGTCCTAGTGTTCAGGGTTGTTGGATATCTGATGGGTACCCCTCACAACAAAAATAGGGCCCATCATTAGTTTAATACCCAAGAATAATTTTAGCAATGGATGTAAATCATAACGTATGTACAAATTATAAACCAATGAAATTACTATGCTTTTTTCGAACACTTCCCTATGCAAATATTTTTAACAGAAGTCCTAACTAGGTTTAGGATGAATAAAACAATGTATTGAAAGCTCTAAATCATAGACCATAAATGAGAGTAATAAAAAAATGGAATTAAAAAAAAAAACCTGTGCTAACCCTGCTACAATAATCTCATACCATTGAGTTCATTAAATTACTAGGTTCAGACGGTAAGTCCCCGAGGTCCAAGGAAAAACTCCTCCAACCATAGGCTAACCGGACGCAAGACCTACAACAACAAAAAATACAATTTTTACTATCACGACATTATATAGTAGAAACAATAAGTTCGATAAGGTAAACAATTCAAAGATATATTAAACCTATCTGGGTAAATCATGTTTGATTCTGACTATAAACTAACATCCTAAGGAAAATTGCTCAGGAATCATTACCAAGTTAATAATCTAGAAATACTAGTTTATAGGAAGTCATAAAGGCTAAAGGAAGTCTGTAACATCTTACCAGTTAAAGGCGCCAACCCTGAAGTTGATAGAAAGAAAAACCACAAGACAGGGAAGCTACGAATGCCCTGGGCTCTTGCAAATAATTCCAAAGTGAACGGAAATAATGTTAGGACAATCAGACCTTCAACACTGTAACTTGGGAGGTTCTTGTAATAATTTCAAACCTCTCGAAAACCTCTCAGGATGAACACAAAGTTGAGAAAATGAAAGTGAAGATTGTGAAATAAGCCAAGTTTGGAAGAGGTCGGGATGACTAAAGGATCCAACAAGAAAACTATAATCTCTGTAGGAATAATAAAACAACAGGTATACAATTCTTAGGACAACTTCTAATTAAACCGCCTCAAGATGGTAACACCACAAGTGGCACATGCAGGATCGTTGCATGGTAAATGCTCTGTAGAACACATTGGTTAACGAGGAAAAGTTGGCAAGGTTTTTAATTAAGGTTCAATACTATAACACAACTTAAACCCTCGTAAAAACCACTAATAAATTCCTTAAGTATGAATCATATTTTCGTATGAAAATTATTATACGTTTGGATGACATACATTGAAACTCATTTTAAATACCTTGATTGATATACAATGGAACCCACGTAATATATGAAACCTGTTATATATATGAGCTACCTTAACACAATAAAAAACTTGTATGTTGTATGGTATGAAATGATTTAAGGGGCATAATAACAATAATACAGTGTCAAGTAGTGAACACATAGCCATAGGGGGGTCTATAACAAAACAATCAAACCCTCATGCAACACTTGTACATGGTGTTGATCATGACCTTAATAGCAATGAACATATAGATTATGAAACTTAGTATATAGGTTATCAAGTACCTAGTTTTAGTGGAATAAGACTTAGGATAAATTTTATAAAAATGACGTATAGTGAAGAACTATATTATTAAATATAGAGTTGTTCCACTATTATAATATAATATTATATGAAAATCTATGAGAATTTATAAAGGAATTTTTGTGTAAGTACTTATTTTCTATGGGTTTCTCGTTATAACAAAACAATGAAAGAATAGTGAGACTACTGTATGATAAGGGAAAAGAAAGATAAACATAAGGAAGGAATAAAATAAGTTAATAAGACTTATATGCGACAATTATGATGATGAGAAATCATTAGAATATTATATTTGAATATATAATTTTTTTTTTTTTTTTTCAGAATGGAATTTAAGGTGTGTGACACCATGTATCTCATCCAACAATTCATATATTATGGGAATGGGGTACCTATTCTTGATAGTTCTCCTATTTAGTGCTATGTAATCTATGCACATGTGCATGGTCCCATCCTTCTTTTTAACCAATAAAACTAATGATGCAAATGGGATTGAACTTGGTCTGATATGTCTCATGGCTAGTAAATCTTTGATGGTGTTTTCTATCTCATCCTTTTTCTTCTTGGGATGCATGTAGGGAGTAGTGATGAATGGTTTATCCCCTTCCTCTAATTCAATAATGTGTTCAAATCCTCTATCTGGTGTCTAACCTGGAGGAATCAGTTCAAACAAACTTTTATGCATGTGAAGTATTTTTTTCATGTCCATAGGGTATTGCTTGAGTCTTCCTTTCCCTATTTCTATAACAAATAATTGGGTTGCATAGGAAACCTCTTCACGCCTAAATATTCCATGCATTTTCTTGACAGTCACAACTCTAGGTGACTCTCCTGTCATTCTCTTGAGAGTGACTCTCTTTCCTTCCTTTGTAGTGAATGAAATATCCATGATTTTATATTTGGTGGTGATGGGTCCCAAGGTACTAAGCCATTGTACACCAAATATGATATTAGTGTCTAGAATGTCCACCACAAAAAAAAACTTGTATCAAGGTGTATCTTCCCAATGTCAAACTCATTTCTGGTATGTATTTTTCACAAGCTATTGTGCATCCTCTTGCAACTTCAAATAAAAATTATTCCAAGTATACAGTGGGGATGTGCCTCCTCTCTACCATAGCAACATCAATGAAAATGTGATAAGCCCCTCCATAAATCAACATCGTATCTTGTTTCCCATGTACAACTCCCTTCATCTCGAAAGTGTTGAACTTAGGTACTCCACTCGTGTACACAATAGTAACCTTCTTGAGGCCTTCCTTCTGACGTGAGAGAACCTCCTCACCCTACACATGCAAGGATCATTCTGTCTCTTTGTGTCTTAATTATATCCTATAGATAACTCCACTCTCCTCCCCACCTGACTCATCCTCACTATCATACACCACCTCTATATAGTGGATATTCCCTTTACTCCAACACTTGTGACCTAGATTCCATGATTCTTTGCATGTGAAGCATAATTGATTCTTTCTTAATTCCTTCATTGTAGATTCATATGTTTTCCCCCTTTCTTTGTCCATATTCTTGGTATCTCTCCCTCTAGTAAAGGCTGGAGGCTTAGGTGTAAATTTGTTTTTACTAGCTTCTACATTTAAATCTCTAGTGCACTCAATGGAATCTTGTAGAGTTGCAGGCTTGAAATCCTTAACCCACCCATACAAAGGCTCATTCAATGCCTCTATATATATTATCAATAGTCTGGATTCTAATATATATATATGTAGAGTTGTGGTCTTGAAATCCTTAACCCACCCATACAAAGGCTCATTCAATGCCTCTATATATATTATCAATAGTCTGGATTCTAATATATATATATATAACTTTGACTACCACCTTATGAAATTATTCAATGAAAGCCTTTGGAGACCCCTGTTTGTTTAATATGTGTGAGATCCATGCAATGAATATCAGGATCCTCCCTGTCAAATCAGTCAATGAGCCTCAAAGTGAAGTCTAGGTAAGAAGTGACATGATCATGCCCTAATGTAGTCATTCCATCCCATGAAACCTCCACAATGACACATCCATGGTATTCAACTATAAGTAATCATCTAATTTTTTCATCCATGCCTTGGCCTAAATTTGATTGGTTCCATCAAAGGTAGGCATCTCCATTCTACTTTCTTTGCGCCCTAACTCATTGTCATCCCTGTGATGTTCCTTGGATTTCCTCTTGAGTGTGAGGTGGTAAAATTATACTAAGGAGAAATGCCTCATAAATCTTGCACTCATATTGTTGTAGTCTCTTTGCACATTTTCCCACTCATCCTCCATGGTCTCCCAGTTCAAGGGATTATAGTCCCTTTGTTGAGTATTTATTAATGTAGGAAAGTATGGTCTGGGGGTGGCTCTTCTAGACATATGAGAATGGGAAGGTATGCTCCCTGTGGGGCCTTTGTCTATATACTCCTCATGGTTCCCATTCCCCCCATGAGAACCACTAGCATCATTATTCCCTCCAAACATAGGTGGATCTTTGGCATTTTTTTGTTCCATCAACTACTAATAAATAACATGTTGTTTCCTACTCTGCTCGTCCATTAGAGCTATCATTATGTCCTACCATCTTTGAAATTTCACAAGAGACAATTTTATATCAGCTTAACCCTTGGATAAGTGGTCCTGCATCTCCTCCAAATGTTTTTGCAATACACCCTAGTTTCTTTGTAATGTATCAAATACCCTCTCTGCTAATAATGCTTCCTCTTATTCATGAGTCTCTCCCATGATTACTGCTTGATCTTCCTTTAGAAATACCTTCTAATGGTTTACCCCATGTCCTCTTCTTCTGGGAATTAT
Organism: Picea sitchensis; assembly: GCA_010110895.2. Taxonomy (NCBI): domain Eukaryota; kingdom Viridiplantae; phylum Streptophyta; class Pinopsida; order Pinales; family Pinaceae; genus Picea; species Picea sitchensis. The sequence continues at coordinate 63,722 of SNQJ01S0074168.1, read as the reverse complement.
AAATATTTATAGGATAGCATAGGAAATGGCTATGATACCACTGCAATGTTCCCAAGCGATTTTGCTAGGGAACTTGGGTCATTTTCTGACCTTGTTTGTTTATTTATGGGCCTTTTTCTTCAGGAAGTTTCGCTTTGGGTGTATGGAGATAAGTTTATAGCATATATAGAGTAATAATAATAGTAGATCACAAGATATGAGAGTGAACACAATAAATATCTCAAAAAAACTTCAGAGCTGACATTTATTTAATATAATAAGTTGATCTCAATACATAGATCTATAGATATGGGACAATATAGAAAAATAGAGAAGTATGGGATGCAAACACCCTCAAGATACAATAGAGTAGAGAAATGTGGTCTCCTAGATACCCAACATATGACTGAGAGTATATACGATAACAATTTCTTTCCCTAGAAGACTTTAACATTTAGATATGGTGTTGATGCATCCCCCACTTGCTGGAAAAGCTAGGAATTTTGGCCTCCTTGAAGATGACCTCCAAATATTATTAAAACACTTCCAAATTGTATATCGGGAGTTGTATATTGCATATGAATCAAGTATGGGGTCAAACCCTCATATCTAACCCTCCAACTCAAGACCTCCTCCAGGAATGATGTGCCCTTCTTCAACAAATACGCCTAACTAATAAATAAAATAGATATGCAGGAGAAATCCTTAAACAACTGATGCAAAAAGGTGCTATGGTGGTAACAATCACTCCTGAAATGTGATATACTGTAGATCTGAAATCCTTGAGAAAAATTGAGTCCTTTATCCTCAACTGTGCACCCTACTTATTGGAAAACCCTTCAACCTATGCCCTTCCTGCACAAATAACTCCTGAAAATAATATGAATTGAATAGAATGGCGAGGGAGGAATATTTCACCTCTTTGTCCAAGATTGGATCGTTAATAGAGATATATTTCACCTCCTTGGTGATCCCTATGGTTTCTTGACTCAAAACCCTCAAAATGTAAGTTACATAGCTCAAATGAACTCAATATAAGAATAGCATGAATCCAGAGTGAGGCACCCTCCTCTCTCTTTTATACATCCCTCTTCTAATTCTTTGTTGAGTTACTTTATGACTCTTACTAAGGTTATTGTTTTAATTTATCCTTAAGCTGATAACCGTTTCCCCTTTTCATCTAAGTCTCTTTAATAAAAATAATATTAAATCACTTAGTGACATCTTTAGCGCCTCCTACCCCTTTTTCCCATTGGACTATAATATAGAGGGGTGACTAGACTAGTAATTCCTCCTTGGTCCTTTCAAGGATAGGGGAACATTACACTTTCCATGACTAATATTTCCTAGCCTATACATGTATTTCCTTGTCTTTCCTTACCATGCCATGACTTGCCTTGCCTTTCCTTGTCTTTCCTTACCATGCCTTTCATTGCCTTGCATTTCCTTCCATTTCCTTTTCATGCCTTGCATTTCCTTTTCATTCCTTGCCTTACATTTCCTTTTCTTTCCTTACCTTTTATTTCCTTTCCTTGTCTTGCATCACGTTGTCATGCCTTTTCTTGTTGTGCATTGCACTTCCTTGCCTTGCCTTTCCATTCCATGCCTTTCCTTGTCATGCCTCGCATTGCCTTAAATTTCCTTTCCTTGCATTGCATTGTTATGCCTTTCCTTTCCTTTCCTTTTGTTGCATTGTCTTTACACACCTTGTTTTTTTGTGCATTGCCTTGCCTTACCTTGCCATGTCATGCCTTGCCTTTCCATGCCTCWCCTTGCCTTGTGTTGMATTGGCTTGCCATGCCTTGCCTTGTCATTCCTTTCCATTCCATGCCTTKCCATGACATGCCTTTCCATGTCATGCCTTGACTTGCCATGCCTCACATTTCCTTTCCTTACCTTGATGTGCCTTGCATTGTGTTGCATTGGCTTTCCATGCCTTGTCTTGTCATGCCTTATATTTCCTTTCCTTTCCATGCCATGTATTTCCTTCCCATACCTTACATTTCCTTTCCTTTCCTTTCCATACCTAGACCTATACTTAGACCTAGACCTATACCTAGACCAATACCTAGACCTATACCTAGACCTAGACCTCACCTTGTCATGCCTTGACTTGTCTTTACATTCCTTTCCTTGCCTTGTCATGATTTGCCTTGTCATGCCTTGCCTTGTCATGTCTATACTTTCCTTGCCTTTCATTTCCTTTTCTTACCTTGACTTGTCATGCCATGATTTTCCTTGCTATGCCTTGTTTTTCCTTGCCATGCCATTTATTTCCTTGTCTTGCCTTGCATTGCCTTGCCTTGCCTTGATTTCCACCAGCTCTCTTCCTATTGACCTGTCCAAACCAAATAATGTACCCCTTAACTGATCTTATTCCATCATGCATACCATTTATTTATCAGGGTCTCTCTACCACAGGAAACTAGGAATCTCATTGTTGGGTACTCAAGGGAACTCACTTCATGGAAAAGTAGCAGGAAAACAACAACAATAACTTGTTGCTACAATGAAACTGACACAAGAGTTCACTCTTCATGCTTGACAACCTTGCTCTTCAGTATTCAATTCACAAACACTCCAACATGATCCATAATTTTCCCAAACTTCTTGTTGTAGCTCTAGTTCTCTTCTTTCCTACTCTACTCTTGTTGTTCATGCAACAAACATGCCTATGAAAACTGTCTTTTCTCCCTATATGAATTTCGTCTATTTTCCCCAAGTAAATTGACTTCTCACTTTACCCAATGTTGATTGTACTTCAACCTCATGCTCCCAATAACTATGGGATGTGACTTTTTACACCCACACTCTTACATGAGTTTAATGATTTCTATCTCATACACTCAACTAGGAAATACAAGGTTTTCCCCAATGATAATAAAATTCAAGAAATTGGGTTTGAATTAATACCCATAAATAATTTCTCCCCTTGTGCCCCTCTTAAACTCTCCCTTTTCTTGTGTAAAACTCAACCTGCATTTCTATCCATGTCCCCCAACAATTGGAATCACATTTTTTTTATTAAAATTCATAAATACAATTCACATATTACATTGCTTGGTTATAGCCACACTCATATCTGCTTCATGGATTAATTAAACTGGGGATTATAGTGGGGATGTTACAACCTTCAAGACAAAGTAAAGTATATATGAGTGGTTAGTAATTCGTAAGGCTTGAGTAATGCATCATACTTTTATGAAATCAATGAACAATGTATTGCATCCATTCCTAGATTATCCAGTCTTATTTTACTTGGAATATATTCTGATCTTTAGATCTACTTGAAAGGAGCATGTTGAAAATATGAAATAAGTATAGAGGCAGTAATGAAACATCGAAGTGTGTGTTTATTGAGTAGTGCTTGGTGTACTTGGGACATATGATTGATGGACATGAGTTAAAAGTCATTATTTCAAATATAGAGACTATCCTTAAAAGGAAAACTCCTACTAATGTCAAAGAAATTAGGAGTTTTATAATATCTTCCCAATATTTAAGAAATTTCATAGCATCATTTTTAGTTGTGGTAGCACCACTTCATGCTATAACAACCAATAGAAAATAAATTCAATAGATTAAGAATCAACACAAATTCTTTAAATATTATAATTGTACTATGAGTAAAATCCCCCCTAAATTGGATCTAAGGAATAGGCAGAGTGATAACTCCCTTAAAAGACTGACCTATCTCTAATCTACCCCAAAACAATCTAGACTAAGTGATGAGAGAAAGGGAATATGAGGTCAAGAAGAGCACATTGAATCCTTATGTTTGATGTAGACCTCTTCCACTTGTTGTTTCCTCTTAGATCACATATCTCCTCCCAAACTTGACCTGCAATAGATTAAGAATACAACAAAACAACATATACAATCTCTAGTAATCACTTAAAATCCTAGATATATATGTAAATGATCAAATAGATAATAACATGTACAAATAGAAGTTTTGGGACAAAGATAATATCTTTTATTCATACACAAGATGAAGGGTTACAACCTTTGCTTGCGGACAATACTCTATGAACCAAGTCCGGGCTCCTTTGTCGTGAATTCAAGTGAACCAATCCCACATAGAATTCTCACAACCACCTTTCCAACATGGGAAGAAGGAAGGGTTGCATAGGGAGAATGGATGGAAGGGAAAACTGAGGATAAAACTCAGAGAAAGGTGTAAAACTTGGGCAATGAGAGGGAAAGGATTTTGATAGAGTTTTTGTTGGATTACTGAGAGGGGGGGTGAATCAGTAATAACATAATTATAATATTTTTTCTTCAAATGTTATATCAATGTAGAATTATTATCCAATAACGAGAAGTAATAAATAAACAATCACACACATACACAGTACACCAGTGTTTTACATGGAAACCCAAATCGGGAGAAAACCACAGAATGTTTTTTCTTATATGTCTTGAAGAATTACATTCATTAGAAGCACCAACTTCCTTTGTTTTCCAGCTGC
>SNQJ01S0074168.1:31777-44642 GCA_010110895.2 Picea sitchensis | reverse complement strand
TGCTACAAGAGAAAAGGGGATCTTAGAGTTGATACACAGTGATGTGTTTGGACCTGTTCTTGTTCCATCCCTAGGTAAATATGTGTATTATGTTTCATTCATAGATGATTTTTCAAGGAACACATGAATTTATTTTCTTAGAAAGAAATCCTAGGTATTTGATAAATTTAAAGAGTTTAAGGCTCTGGTAGAAAATCAGACAGAGAAGAAAATAAAGGTATTGAGAACAGATAATGGTGGAGAATTCTACGAAAATGAATTCGAAGAATTTTGTAAGAAGTGTGGTATTGAAAGGTAGAAGACTAATCCATACACTCCTCAGTAGAATGGAGTTACAGAAAGGATGAACAGGACACTGTTGGAAAAAGCAAGGAGCATGCTCAGCAGTGCTGGGTTATGACAAGAATTCTGGGCAGAGGCAGTGGGTACAACATGTTACCTGATCAATTGATCGCCTTCATCAATGTTGGATGATAAAACTCCACACGAGGTATATTCTGAAAAGAAACCCTCTCTTCAACATCTTAGAGTGTTTGGTTGTGATTCTTATGTACATGTTCCAAAGGAAAATAGGAGTAAGATGGATAAAAAGGCTGAAAAGTGTATCTTTATTGGTAATAAAGATGGTGTGAAAGGTTATAAACTTTGGAACCTAGAAACCAAGAAGACTATTTATAGTCAAGATGTTGTTTTCAGAGAGGTAAAGGATGTGTCCAAATAGGAATTCCTACCAATGCAAGATGAACCTGAGAAAATAGAGCTTCAGTTGGATGATGCAAAATATGAATCATCTAAAGAAGAGGAAACAAAATAAGAAGAAGAAGAAGAATAAGAAGAACCTCATACCCCAGTATTGAGGACATTAGTGAGAAAGAAAAGGAAACTAGAAAGGTATAGTCCACTTGATTTCCATTCCAATTTTTCTTTTTCTATTACTGATGATGATCCCAGAACTGCCAAGGAAGCAGTGAATTCAGAGGATAATAAACTCTGGAAGAAGGCCATGGTTGAAGAAATGGATTCCTTGGATAAGAATGAAGCATGGGATATAATTGAGTTTCCAGCTGGAAGAAAATTTGTTGGTAGAAAATGGTTGTTTAAAAAGAAGTTTAATGCACAAGGTAAAGTGGAGAAATACAAAGCTCGGTTAGTAGCAAAAGGTTATTCCCAGGTAGAGGGAATTGGCTTTGGTGATATTTTTTCTCCTGTTGCTAATTTAGCTTCTATTAGATTTATTTTATATATTGTTGTTGCTTTTGATCTTGAAGTGGAACAGATGGATGTGAAGAAAAAATTCCTACATGGGGATCTGGAAGAAGAAATCTACATGAAGCAAACAGAAGGATTTATAGTGAAGGGAAAGAAAGAGTTGGTCTGCAAGCTAAAGAAGTCACTATATGGTCTGAAGCAATCACCTAGGATGTGGTACCAAAAGTTTGACACATACATCCTTTGATTGGGATTTGTAAGAAGCACGGCTGATCACTGTGTATATTCCAAGCAGGTTGGTAATCACTTCATTTGTGTAGTGTTGTATGTTGATGACATGTTGTTGGTAGGAAATAACATGGATTTTATCAAGGAGGTGAAATCGCAGCTATCCTACAAATTTGACATGAAGGATCTTGGTGCTGCTAACTTCATTATGGGAATGGAGATTAAAAGAGATCGTGCAAACATGAAACTCTGGTTGAATCAGAGAAAATATTTGAGACGATATTGCAGAGATTTAATATGCATGGAAGTAAACCGGTCAAGGTTCCTATTCCTATAGGTGTAAAGTTATCTGCATATCAGTGTCCCAAGACACATGAAAAAGAAGAAAACATGTCCCATGTTGCGTATGCCAATGCAGTTGGTAGTTTGATGTATGCAATGGTTTGTACTAGACCAGACATTGCACATGCAGTGGGAGTTTTGAGCAAGTATATGTCAAAACTAGGGAAGGAGCATTGGACAACAGTAAAGAGGGTCTTCAAGTATCCTCGTGGCACTACCAGTTATGGATTGTGCTACCAAGGAAGACCAGGATTGGACAGAGTGGTGGACATACATGGCTTTGTTGATGCAGACTGGGATGGAGAATGGATCACATAATATCTACAAGTGGGTATGTGTTTAACCTATTTGGAGTATAAATCAGTTGGATGAGCAAAATACACGCTGTAGTGGCACTCTCAACTACAGAAGTTGAATACATGGCAGCCACTCATGCAAGAAAGGAAGAAGTATGGTTACAAATATTGTGTTTAGGTATTGGGTTGGTACAACAAGCAGTGAGATTAGATTGTGATAGTCAGAGTGAAATCTTCCTGGAAAAGAACCCAGCTTATCATTTGAAGACAAATCATATTGATGTTCAATATCACTTTGTGAGAGACATGGTTGAGGAAATGAAGGTGTTGCTAGAAAAGGTTGACACTTTGAAGAATGTTGCAGATTCATTGACAACGTCTGTGAGAACAGAAAAGTTCTCTTGGTGTAGAGTAACAATGGGCATTGTTGCTCTGTATTGTTGACTATATAATCCCCTGGACCCCTGGATGAAAATAAAACAACAAGTGGGAGAATGTTGGGTATGTGTTATATTCTTTGCATGTGTGTGTGTGTGTGGGCGCGTCAAATATGACAAATGCGTCTGATGATCCCTCTAGTAGTTCTCTTTGTGTCGAGTGCGTCGGGCGCTTTCCTAGGGGGGGGGAGGGGGGGAAGGTATCCCCCCCTGGTTACGCACAATGTTCGGGGCAATGCCCCGATTTTTCTTTTTGGGCGGTTTTTGCTATTTTTAGTGGATTTTGCTATTTTTAGCGGTTTTGTAAATTAATCCCGGATTAAGGGATTAGGGTTTTGGTATCTACGAAATACCTAAAAACATTGTATATATTGTATAGTGAATGGTGAAATTCGATATGATGAATATAAGAAAGGTTTTCCCGGTTGAGGGTTTCCAGTATAAATCTCTGTGTACTATGTGAATGAGCCATTGATTAAATTCTATTTTGCTTAAGAATCTATATGAATTTCTTTACTTCACGGGTTTAAAACTTACACATTCAACCTAGGAATGTACAAAGTGGTCATCAAAGGGACACCAACGTTTCCAAAGAAAGAAAAAGAACAAGAATCCCCTTGTGAAGGGGTTCCTTGGTTGGTATCGTCAGAAACTTTGGCCATGAAGATCTTATGCATAGGTTCTTCCCTTGCGGGATCGTTCAAGTCCGTAAAAGTCTCACACACTGACTCTTGTAAATCAGTGGTATAAAAATATACGCCTATAAGGAGGTGGCTCCATGTTTCTAAGCGGAAGATTGAAAATTCGTCATGACCGACAGAGTGGGAGGTATACCACCTTAGGTCAAAGACCCAAATAAATGACTGACTAACTCGTTATGGTAAAATAAGGATCACAAATCACACCACTAAAAAGAAAATCCTAAAAAGATACAATCCAAACAAACAACTCTTCTGATTTTTTACAACCCAAGGAGATGAAGTCATGATCATCCAAAGTATTCACAAAGGAAAATGACTAGACTGGAGAAGCAGTTACCCAGACCACCAACCGATGGTCCTTTTAGGTATTACCTAGAGAATACAGAGTCTTCCTCAAGTACCGTGATACACCCCTCAAAATCACCTATGTATCAACCTATATAATGGAAACTAGGCCACCAACATGTAATCAACAACCATGGGGGTACAGTCGACAATCGAACGAGTGTATGTGTAGGGTAACTAAGCCCAAAGATCCTCTTGAGGCCTGAAATGAAACAGGGCTAGAATCACTCTTAGAGTACCTTGGATGGATCCAAGTGTCTCAGAGGTCTGACACAAGTTGGGCTAGTAATGCTATAGGATTCACCCCCAATACACACTCTCCCAAACACTTTGATGGGATCGGGAGTGGATATCTGTGTCACCGTCCTCCACGTAACCTCATGTTTGACTGATGTGTGAGAGGAGCTTCCTGGATTGACTAATTACAAGGTGGATTTTTCACACCCTAACATAGACACCTAAGTTAATTTTTGGTAGGCCTCAGAGAGTTTACCTCTCCACACCTAATCCAAAGCCCTTGCCTAAGCTATTGGTGAACCCTAGAAAAATTGTTACTAATATATTTTAGATTACCGCATTTGTTTTAAGGGTTTTTCTTACTCAAGGAATGGAAGTGCAACTTATGTTGTTTGAGACTCTTGCAAAAATGAAACTTATTAGAACACTGGAAAAGAAGAATTTACACTAATTTTACAAATGGAAAAGAGCTTCAAGCAAAAAGCATGAACAATCCTTCAAACATAAAGATGCAATCTTTTCTCCTTTCCATGCAAAATGCACAGTGCAACTTTCGAGTGAAACAAAATAGGAAATGAAAGGATTTCCTTTCTTATTTTTTCTTTTGAAATCCTTTCAAGATGAGAAGAAAACACAACCCTATGCTAATTCCTTTTTCTTTTTCAAATAACAATGCAAATCAATGCAAATAAAGAAAGAGACCTAACTAGCATAAAAACAAGGTTTTTTGTTTTTGTTCTTTTAATCAAAGCAAAACTAACAAAAGATGCTAAAAGAAACTTTAGAATACATGATTTATTTTCTTAAAATTCAAGATAAAAATAAGCCAAAAATGCTTGGAAACATAGAGAGACAAGAGGATTTTTTTTTTTTAATTTCATAAACAATCTGAGTCTGCAAACTGTCTAAACCCCAAACAATAGAGGCTTTTGGAACTCAGGAAGACTTGGGAACCACAAGTTTCCAGAAAGGAAAGGAAAATATTTTGAAAAATTCTCCAAAACCACAGAGACGCGTTCTGTGCATGGTCGTCCTGCGTATGTACATATGTTGTGTATAATGAAAAATGTGTATGTACGCGTGTTGTACAGAGAACAAGGCATGTACACCTCTAAAATAAAAAAAAATAAAAAAATAAAAGTTTGGACATAAAACTTGGGAAAGGGAAGCTGGTATGAACCTGGAAGGTGACCAGAAACCCAACCTAACTAAAAACACTTAGAAAAGTCAGAAAGAAACTAAAAACAAAACCAATATCTCCCACTAAGACCCTAGAGAGACTCCCCAATCGAGTCGCCAATTTTGTTATGGGAAAAAATCCCCCTAAACTGGGTCTAACGAATAGGCAGAGCGATAACTCCCTTAAAAGAATCACTTATTTCTAATCTACCCCAAAATAATCTAGACTAAGTGATGAGAGAGAGGGAAGACAAGGTTAAGAGGAGCACCTTGAATCCTTACGGTTGATGTAGACTTATTCCACTTGTTCTTGCCTCTTAGATCACATATCTCCTCCCAAAGATGACCTACAATAGATTAAGAATAGAAAACAACAACATATACAATCTGTAGTAATCACTTAAAAGCCTAAATATACATGTAAATGATCAAATAGATAAGAACATGTACACATAAATATTTTGGACAAAGATAATCTCTTTTATTCATATACAAGATGAAATGTTATAAACTTTGCTTGCAGACACCGCTCTACGAACCAAGTCCAGGCTCCTCTATCGTGAATCCAAGTGCACCAATCCCACATAGAATTCTCACAACCAACTTCCCAACATGGGAATAATGAAGGGTTGCATAGGGAGAATGGATGGAAGGGAAAACTTAGGATAAAACTTGGAGCATGATACACAACTTGGGAAATGAGAGGGAAAGGATTTTGACAGAGATTTCTTATTTTCTTGTTCATATGTCTAAATGACTCCCCTAGACCTATTTTTATACGAGAAAAAGATGGTTATTCGGTTTGGGGAAGGGCTACAGGGGGTAAAATGGTTAGGAAACCCTTGATAGCCCGTAAACTCTGTTGAAATATGCGCAATTTTATATTTTTGCATTTTTTGGAAGTAAGTCCAAGCTAACTATCATGTAGTAGGCGTATGTATGCTAGTGAACTAGCATTGAGCACATGTATGTACGTGGGATGATAGTGCAACATGGCACGTACATTATAAAAAAAAATGTTTTTTTTTTTTTAAGAAAGCCTAACAGTATGGTTGACAAAGGATGCAAATGGATGGGCCAATGTCCTGGATGCATAGATGTGGAATTTTTGGACTATAACAAATTGGAAGAATAGTCAAGCCCTAATCCTAACACTACCTAACTTGTAGAAGTATTTTGAAGAAGAAACTAATGCTAATGCACATGTTGTGGGAGTAGTATTAATGCAAGAGGTAAGGCCGGTTTGCTATGATTTGGGGTTATTCCATGGAATAGTACTAAACTATGCTACATATGATAAGGAACTCTATGCCTTGGTTTAAGTAGTGAAGAACTTGAAGCACTATTTTTTGGGTAAGGTGGCCATCATTAGTAACAATAACTATCATCCAGAATACTTGTAGGCTTCAATTAAGCTCCAATAAGTAAGACACTATAAATGGATGAGATTTCTACAACAATTTCATATTTCTATCAAACATAAAAATGACAGTAGCAACAAATTGAATGATCTCCTATCTAGACCACGAATGCCAAAAGTCATAACTCACTTGCACTAGGTTGAATATAGAAATTGATAAAGTAAATAAAAAAATCATAAGAACATGCAAAAGTTACAATATTGGTCAAATTAATAAGTACTTGTCCTTATAAAATATTAAAATAGAAATAAATAGAATTGATCACATCAAAATCAAAACATCACTTGGGAAGTGATTTATTTTTTGGTAAATAAAAATCAACAATGACATATGAAAGTTGTCCATGTATCATTCACGACTTTTATGAAAGTTACCATTTAATATTTTTTTAAATTCCATATTAAATATTTTTAATTTTATTTTTTGTATTTTAAAATAAAGTTATACTCTCAAAAACAATGTCTCCTTAATAATCTCTATGACCAATTAAAAAACAAAATAAATCAAATTTCAATTTTTTTTATTTTTTTATTTTTAATTATAAAATAAAACTAAATTTATATGGATACAATTTAAAATAAATAAATAATACATACCATGCGTATCGCATTCAACTCTAACTACGTGTAAATAGAAATAATATTAGGTACCATTAGTCACATTCAATTATTAAACTCTAACTACGTAAATATAAATAATATTAGGTACCATTAGAGTCACATTCTATTATTCAACTCTAAGTACTTGTAAATAGAAATAATATTAGGTACCATTAGTGTCACATTCAATTATATATATCACCGTTTCTATGACAATAAGAGAAGAGGCAATACATTGTCTATGAAATGGACCATATATAGCAATTTTATATAATATTTATATAAATATGTTTAAAGTTTATATATATATATATTTAAAAAAAAAATATTATATAAACATTATATATATAAAGTTTATATAATGATTTTATATATGTGGGGGTAGAAGTTGTTTTTTAAATCTAAAGAAATAGGTAATTAGTTGGAATTATTTTAGTGAGGTTCTAGTTCAAATCCATTTAGTTGTAAATAGGTTAGTGTTAACAACTTGTAAGCCAATCCGTAGAAGATAATTTATCATTTAGCAAGGGTTAAGACTTCTGAGGACACACCTGCTAGGTGATCCCACATGCTAGAGTCTCATCGAGGATTCAAACCCGAGTGGGGAGAGTACAAGACCTACCTCCCAACCATCTTGTCAAACCACCTCAACAAAAGATTGAGAAATGTTTTTTTTAATAGTAAAAATGTTTATAGTGGGAGTCATCAGAATGCCTCCTACAATAAACCCTTGCTAGCACCAATAGTGTGCAAGCCAACACTAGCTAGGTAACTTATGACTAATAAAGGGCCAAGACATGTGGAGATGCACCCGTGCGGTCCCACACCTAGAGGATGCTTGCCCTTCTAGCCTTATCACAACACCTAAGACCTAAAGACATCTAGCAAGAGTAAAAGTTTGTCCCCTACCAAACCACTAGTTAATTTTTTTGAAAACAGAAATGAGTGAACCCATATTTGTAGATAACAACTAATAATAACTATCATCAATTAATCACTAAATTATCATACATTTCACCACTAAAAAATTAAAAAATATATCTATACAATAAATAATATTTATTAATTCTAACATGGTGAAAAATATTTACGAATATTAAAACATTGTATGTACTTTATAACATCGTCTGTGTCCTTATAGAAGTTACGTTTTCTCAGATGGCACGATAAATTTCAAAAATACGATTGTTTGTGTCCTTTATAGAAGTCAGGTTTTCTCAGATGGCGCAATAAATTTCAAAGATACGAGGTAGCTTGAAGATTCACGTCTTGTCGTTGGAAATTTTATAACATAAGGATTGGGTGTGGCATATATGGTGTAAAATAAAACTTATTATACCATTTTCTTTTCCATTAGAAAATTTCACAAATTATATTAAGCAAATATAATTTTTGCATCCGCAAAGTACAAATAGTGAAAACAGGGCGATAAGGTGCCATGCGCTAAGTCAGTCTCATAGACTAAGCCTGAAATATCCAAAAACAATTGTCTCCTTTAAAACTAATACCTTCAGTGCTAAATCACTCAAATCGTGTTTCGAAGGAACAGACAAACATGAAACATAAACAGTGAATAAGAGAGCCAAAGAAAAATTAGTAGATTTTGATAATATGGCGATGACTCTCACCTCCTTCCTTCCCTAAATGAAGAGAGATGAAACCCTCTAGTTCGATTGATGCTTTTTTGATAATGCATTAGCTTCTTTGTTAAATTCTCAGTAAATGTGGAAGGCTTGAAAGCTTTCGAAAGAGTTCCTGAGTAATTGAGTTCTATTTTTCCATCTTTCAAGAGAGGTTACTCAAAGTTTTCTTTTTTCATTCAGCTAGTTAATAATAACCCTTGAATCACCCAGGATTTGAATCTTAGGGAGCACAAGTAGTTTTGTTAAGTATAAGGTAGCCCATGTGCCAAGTAATTTTGCCTTTGTGTTTGTTCCTGGACCACAATTCATGTGCCACTTATGAATCAGCGAGGACGAATGTCTAATTGTGCCTCCAGTGCCACAACACTGCCCATCTGCCTTTGTTGCTCCATCAAAACAAGCAACTGGAAAATCAACTATTTGATTTATAGAACAAGAACACAGTGAAGATTTTAAAACAGGTTCCTCAGATTTGTGGATAGCACCAATTGAGTGAATCACAACCGACTGAATTGATGGTTTTTTCTCTTCATACAACGCTTCATTTCTTTCTATCCAGACATTCCAGTAGATTAAAGGAGCTAAATTTGGATAAACAGACCTAAATTTCGTCCATTTAGTAAGGCTATCCTCCAGATTGCTTCCTCTCCAGTTTTGCGATGTGAATTTTAATGATTTAATTCTGTTCCACACCTGTTTCGTGAAGGAACAATGAACGAAAATGTGGTCAGTTGTTTCAAAATCGTAATTGTAGAGATAACATCTGTTGGGTCATTCCCACCCTCTTCTCTAGAGATTTGACCAAGTCAGTATTTTATCATTTGTTGCGATCCACAAGAAAAGCTTGACTTTTAGCTGCAAATCCTAGTTCCAAAAATTCCCGTGCCATCCAGTTGCAATCGGGAAGTTTTGGGTGTCACAAATGGCTAGATAAATATTTTTTGAATTGAGTATCCTGGATCGATCCCCCACTATCCAAAGTAATTCATCAGCGAAATCATTTAAAGATATCCCCAATGAAGGAAGTTCCCACCTGTAGTGCTCCCACTTAGTTGCCAAGTCCCCCGAAATTCCTAGTTCAGCGCTATCCAACCAATGGTCTTGAGACTGAACATGAGGCTGTCATTTCCATGCCTCTGCAAGAACCGAGATTTTCTTTTGGTGCATAATCGTTAGAAGGTTGGGGGACAAAAGCGATCTCAGACCAAAATCAAGTACTCTATCTCTCCCAATCAAGTATCTAGCGATGAGTTAACCCTTGATTATATAGTAATCTATTCATTTGACTAAAAATTTGTATACTTTAGCAATGATTTTTTTTTATTTATTTCAATTATTTAAAATCATTTTTGTCAAGATCCCATTTGCTATTGAAACGAATGTCTTATTGCCGAGCCGACGACGGGGTCCTGACATGTCACTACAGTGGATGCACTGCAGATTAGAGCCCTTGTCAATATCCTCCTCATGTCGTTTGGCAGTAGACGATTGTCACTGCAGCCCTTGTCAGTAATAAATTTACGGGCAGCCTTCCTACAAAAATCGACGAACTGCACAACCTCTGCGAGATAATATCCAGCAGTAATTTACTCTCTTGTGCTTTGCCTCTAAGCTTGGGGAAGATGCAACAACTCGGAAAGCTGGACCTTAGCAATAACTAGCTAAGTGGAGAGATTCTTGCTGAAATTGGCTCTTGCAAGCAGCTTGGGGAGATCGATCTTTCAAAAAACCAAATCTCTGGTTCTATACCTGCTAATCTCGACACTTTGTTAGTGCTTAGTTATTTGAACCTTTCAGACAATCTTCTCACTGGATTGATTCCTTCCAGGCTCGGGAATCTGAAGCTGAATACGTTCAATGTCTCAGAAAACTGTTTGTTCGGTACAATTCCTTTTGCTTTTGAGAATCTAGTCTATGAAAAGAGCTTTTTGGGAAATCCTGAGTTATGTAGCCGGGAGTCCTTTAATGGCATGAAGTCATGTTCTGAAGAATGCAGTAAAAGAGCTAATCGCAGGACTTGGTGGTGCCTACTTCGTTGCTTGTTTGTGTTGTCTCTAATTATTTTCGTCCTTGGACTTGCGTGGTTTTACAAAAGGTACCGAAGCTTTGCAAATGCAGAGACGAAAAAGTCTATAGACAAACCTTCCTGGATGCTGACTTCATTTCACGGTCTGGGCTTCAGTGAATATGAGGTTCTGGATTGCTTGGATGAAGATAACGTGATTGGAAGCGGCAAATCCGGTAAGGTTTACAAGGCTACGTTGAGCAATGGTGAATTAGTAGCCATTAAGAGGCTTTGGAGCAGTGCTAAAAATGATGCTTCCAATGACAATGGTTTCAAAGCAGAGGTGGACACATTGGGGAAGAGCAGGCATAAGAACATCGTAAAGCTATGGTGTTGTTGTAGTAACAACGACTCCAATCTATTGGTCTATGAGTACATGCCTAATGAAAGCTTGGGGGATTTGCTTCATGGGCCTAAGTTTAGTGTTCTTGACTAGCCCATAAGATACAAGATTTCCCTTGAAGCAGCTCAGGGCTTGGCATATCTTCATCATGATTGTGAACCACCCATTGTTCACAGAGATGTGAAATCCAACAATATTTTGTTGGATGATGATTATGGGGCTTATGTTGCAGATTTTGGCGTTGCAAAGATTATGCAAACTGGTGGCAACGGGACTGATTCTATGACTGCAATTGCCGGTTCTTATGGCTACATAGTGCCAGGTTTATACTGTTGATTGTAAAAGAATTCTATATGGTGCTTGAATTCCCCTATAATCTGTTTGTACTGTTTATTGTAAAAGAATTCTATATGGTGCTTGAATTCCCCTCTAATCTTGACTTCATTTCATTCAAATGATCTTGTGCTTTGCTTTAATTTTGATCTTGAGCTGGTGAGACTCAAAGTTCAACACTACTTTGTTTTCTTAACAATTTCTCTCATAAGTAATGCCAGACTTGTCATGCAGATGCTTGGGTACTTTGTACACATGATTTTAATGTCGACCTCTATGCATGAACTTAAGATATGCTTGTTTTCACATTTTCTGGGATGATCTTGATGTGTATCCGTTTTTAACCCCGGATTTGATGTTGTTTTTTTAAATCCAATTTCATTATGGCTTCGCAAGGCTTGGTGTATGATTTAGATTCTTTCTAGTGTTGTCCACTCTACATCCCAAATAGGGGATCCATAATCAACGGTATGTACAGATCCATCTATCCAAGTTAACCCTGGTTTTGCTTTGGTGAGTTAAAAGGTACTAACTTCCTTAAATAGCGATCAACTAAATATTTTTGTACGACTCCACTCCTTGGAATTCAGGATATTACTCTTTATTTTGGCTGCTTATTTTTATGTGCGATGATTCCAACGATGTTGAACTAAGTGATTATGATATTGCTCTTTATTGGGTTGCTTGCTATTATTTTGTGCGATGAAAGTAACGTTTAACTAAGTTATTATATATAAGAAAAGATTGTTATAAGCTAGTCACAATCACTTGGCCTACTTTCTTTATATAGGCATAGAAATGCCATAAGCATCATTCGTGCCGAGATTTAAAAAAAAGGGAAATGGAAAACGATCTGTCTTATTTTAGAATCACTTCGTTTACGTGGTTGTGTAGGTAGATATATGTACTAAGCATCATTCTAGCAAAAGAACAAAGAAAAAGATCTGAGGCTTATTGTCACAAAATTGTAAAATTGATTCCTCTTGTTTCCCAAATTCTACGTGATGCTACTTGTTTTTCCAAATTCTGCTAGAGTTCTCTCTAACTTCAAGCCTGATATTGTTGTGTTTTGTCCATGTATAAGTTTCATCTTGTCCCTGGTCTGACTTGATCTTGTGTTTGTTTAATTGCCAAATGTGAGTTTCCTTTTTTCCTTTTTTGTTTATTTGTAAAACATTCTACAGGTTAAAATTCACTAAATTAAGAAGGTACTTCTATAAAAATATTCGTATTTGATGGACAAACCTTGAATTCCAACACTACTGTGCACTGATTCCTTCACTCTGTCCTTGATATTGATGTTGGGGTATTCAGTCTCCGTGAACATTGGTGTGCAGTGTCCTTCTTTTAATACAATTCTTACCCTTTTTTTTGGTTGAGGACGTTGTTTCTTATTATGTGATTATTTTGTCACCTGTGATTCAATTTGTTTGATGTTTCTATTTGAATTGGTCTTGTAGAGCTATCTTTGCAAATCGAATAGGAAG
>SNQJ01S0074168.1:7542-22760 GCA_010110895.2 Picea sitchensis | reverse complement strand
ATTTCTTCGATATGTAGACTTTATCTTCATGTCATTTAATCACATATCCTAGTTGTTGCTCCACATATACTTATTATTCTAAAATACCATTCAATAATGTTGACTTCACATCCATTTGATAAAATTTCCACTTGTTTTGTGCTGATATGGCTAATACAACTCTAATTGTATCTAACCTTATAACTGGTGTAAAGGTCTCACCATAATCTACTCCAAGCTGTTGTGAAAATCTTTTGCTACCAATTTGGACTTGTGCTTTTCAACTTCTCCTTTTTCATTAAAATTGATTTTGTAAATCCATTTTACACAAATGCTATCGTTATCTTCTAGTAATTATATTAGATCCCATGAATCATTCTTCTCTATGGAATCAATTTCTTTTTCCTTTGCTTGGACCCATTTTTTTTCTTTAATCATGCCTTCAAAACATGTGGGTTGACAAACAAACAATGCAAAATTTGAATGCACATCTAGATCTTCAAATATTTATCTTAAACTTCTAGTCTTTCTATACCTTATGGAGGAATTTATAGAATCAAATACACCGATTGACTCAGAAGTAGGAGTAGACTGAGCTACTAGGATAGATGACTCACCTTGAACAAAATTTCCTTGAACCTTGTTGTTCACCTTGTGCAATCTTCTCATCTTCTTAATCATCTTCTTGAGATATTACTTCTCCAACAAATATAGTATTATCTATGCTTCCATTCCATGATTAATCTTCTTTGAATTCAACATCCATGTTGATTATCACCTTCTTCAACACTAGATTATACAATTTGTATGCCTTGGACTGATCATTGTACTCAGGAAAGATGAATTTTTCACTTCTATCATCTAACTTCCTCCTCAACTCTTTGGGCACATGAGCATATGCTACACAACCAAATACTTTCAAGTGTGCTACACTGCAACTCATACATGTCCATGCGTCTTGTGGAACTTTGTTCTTCACACTTTTAGTAGGAGATATATTCAAAACATAAACAGAACAAGCTATTGCTTCTCCCCAAAAATCATTTAACAACTTTTTTTCCTTCAACATGCTTCTAGCCATATTCATAATGGTTATGTTTTTCCTTTCAACTACACCATTTTGTTGAGGTGTACACCTTGCTATAAATCCTCTTTTGATCTCATGCTACTTGCATAAATCATGAAAAACATTTGAATCGTATTCATCTCCTCTGTCTAATCTCAACACTTTAATCTGATGACCACTTTGCTTCGCCACCATTGCCTTGAATTCTTTGAACTTGTCAAAATGTTTTGATTTCTTTTCCAGAAAGTACACCCAAGTATTTATGCTGTAATCATCTATGAAGGTTAGGAAGTAGCAACTTCTTCCTGGTGATCGATTTTACACTTGACCACATAGATCTGTATGAACCAACTCCAATGGTGTCTTTGCTCTATAAGATACCCCTCTAGGAAAAATATCCCTACGTTGCTTTGCCAAATTGCAACTCTCACATGAACTAGCTGGATCTTGAATGGGAGACAAACCTTCAACCCTCTTTTTCTGCTGCAACCAAAATATACATGACCAAATTTGAGATGCCACAACCAAAAATCTTTTGAACATGTTGCCTTTTGGGAAAGGGAGACATCTTGTCTATCATAATTCATGGAAATAGGATACATTATGTTCTTTGTCATCTTCACCCTAGCAATCAACATCTTACTAGGACATTTATCATATATGAAACAATCATTTCCGTCAAAGATTACATCGTACCCTTTTTTAGTAAGTTGGCTAACACTAATAAGATTATTTTTCAAACCTGGGGCATAATACACATCTTGTATGTATCTTTTCTGACCTTGTTTGGTTCGGATGTTGACCATTCTTTTTCCCATGACTTTTAGAATATTCTCCGACCCCAACTTGACTTTAGTACTCACTGAATCATCCAGATTTGTGATTAAGTTTTTGTCTCTTGTCATATGATTTCTACATCCACTTTATAACAAGAACATATTATTAGGAGTCTCTTGAACAACATTACAAGTAAGAAATAACGAGTCTTCATAATTGTCAATGGTGTTAGAATACTTTGTATCTTGTCTACTAAGGTTAACCTTCTTCTTCCTACATTCACGTGCATAATGACCCAACTTGTTACAATAAAAATATTTAACTTTGGATATGTCATACCTTTGATTTGGCTATGAGTTTCTATTACTGCTCCCCCTTAAGCTATGAGGATTTTGATCTAGTCTCGTTTCTTGTTCTGAGCTATCCCTTTGGTTGTTGATTTTGTTTCTCTTTCCCTTGCCTCTTGACTTTGATCCTCCTCTACCTCTTGAGATCGAAACCTGATATATGAATGCATTTTCCAAGGAATATTCATACTTGTTCATCCTGGGTTCATGTGATAACAAGGATCCGAACAACTCATCTATTAACATCTATGTCAAGTCCTTCGGCTCTTCAATTGTTATAACCACTTCATCAAACTTCTTAGGTAAGGTTCTAAGGACCTTCTCTACCAGTCTCTGATATGGAATCTCTTCATCGTTTATCCTTAACTAATTTATTGTATTCATGACTTGGGTCATGTACTGGTCCACTGATTCTCACTCCTTCATCTCCAAATTCTCAAAATTCATTTATAATGTCTGCAACTTGAGTGTCTTTACCTTGTTAATGCCCTGATAGTTGGTCTCTAATATGTCCCACACTGTCTTTGAGAATTTCGTTGCCGAAATCTTGGGAAATATGCTTTCCTCGAAGCCGTTTTGGATGAGATGGAGAGATTTTGCATCCTACTTTGTGTTATCTCTGTGTTGGTCCTTTTGATCTTTGGTTAAGATTCACTCGATTGAGTGATCAACTATAGTCGTGAACTACAACATCCCAAACATCCTGAGAATGTAATAACATCCTCATCTTGATTTCTCAAACTTCATAATTTTTCCCTTTAAGAATTGGGATCCCTTTAGGAAGAACCGAGATATCTGCTATTTGAAACCATATTTTTTTTTTTAAATTATCTTCTCAACTATAATAAAGTGAATAATATAATTTTATATTTTATTTTTATTTTTATTTTTCAAAATAGTAATATATATATATTCCCTACTTTACACAAAATATATCTCTTATGGCAAAATATAAGATGTGCCTTTAACAAAACACCAAAAGTATAAGTTATAAATATACTTTTTCAATTTAAAAACCTAAAGAAATAATATTACCCGTGTACGGAATGACAAATTCACATGAGATTTTACCATACGGAAGTAAAATCGAAGGCCCCTTGGTTCTTTTACCATGAGAATTGTGCTTCTTATCACTTTTTATTTCATGGTGTTTTAGGATTGCTCCAATACCTTGTTTCAATATGGATCTTATGAGAGTTTGTTCTTATTTTGACAATGTTGATTTTATTCCTTAAGCTAACTATATTAGAAGATACATTTAATCTTCTAGATTGGGGTTAATGCATATTTATATTACCTTAACTTTCTCTTACTTGTGCATGGAGGGAGATTATTGTTGAGGACTTGACAATTTGAGGAGAAGATGGTGACTATTCCATTGGTTTAGTAGAGTTGTACAACAAACTTGAATACAAATACATCTAGCAACTTAGACATGAGGACATGCATTCTCGAGAATTTCTTTACGACAGTTGCATTGATCACCCAACTCGTTCATAACTTGAAAGGATCCAATGTACATATACATGGACAAACAAGTTGGATGATTGAAACATTGTAATGTTGGATAGTGTGACTTTCTAGGAGGAAGGGTGGTCTTGTTCTTGACCTTGCTGGGAGAGAAAGAGCATTGAGTGGGGAAGGATGTAATGCATTTTTTTCCCCATGGAGAGATAAGGCACATTACGTTGGTGTGCTCTCGAAGATGATGGAAAGGAGGAACAAAGTCATCTACAACTTCATCACTCGAGACACTTAGCTACATGTACATGTTGAGCTATTTCACATGGGCAAGGAACACACCTAAAGTGGAACAAGTGGTGCCAAAGGTTGTTTTTTTGTGGCATGCTCACACTCATGGAATAACTAGCAGAAAATTACAACATTCCATAGATGGCCTCAATAATTTAATAGTTTTTGTTTGCAAGCACTCCAAGTTCATGGAAGAAGATGAGTGGTGTTAACAAGTTCCAATCTATAAAAAGGTGGTGTATCTAATTTATAAGATATGAAGTTGGCATAATATTACTTTTCTAGGAAATCGATGTTGTGAGGGCATAGTCCAAGTGGAGAAGTGGGTTGCATTTTAGAGAACACACATTAGACAATTTTGTGAAGAGTGCAAGGTGTCAGACTTAGAATCATTTCACAAATCCATGTTGTTGGAATGGATAGAGAATTTAGTGTAGCACACACCCTCTTCTTAAGAAGACAATTGTAATCATGAGGTGACTTAAGGAAGTTAGTGGTGTTGCAAGTCCACTTGAAGACATGGAAGGTGAAATGACTTAGTTCAAGGGAGGCGATTGGCCACCCTTCTAATATAAATGTGGAGGTCATAGTTTTCTAAGGAAATCAAATCTTGAGGGAAGTTTATTCATTTAATCAAAGAGCATGAAAATATTGAAGCATTGATCACTAAGTCTAGGGTGCAAGTGATCATATAAAAGGGATGTTGTTAAATAAGTTCAAGGGTTTAAGAATAGATTTGAGAGAAGAGGCACGTGAAATAATTAATCATAGGGTAAATAGGAGTTGGAATAAATCTTGAATTTTGTGGGAGTTGTGTTGGAGGAAGTCTGGAAGGGAGTTGCGCAACCAAGTGAGACTTATTGCATTGAGGGAGTTCCGCAACCAAGTGAGACTTAATGCATTGTAGGAAAGATTATTCTAGTGAAGATATGGAAGGTCATTCAGGGTGGAAATAGGTTCACTTCCTAAAGACTTTCTCAATTCAAGATATTTGAGATTGTAGCAAGCAAGCTCGTAAATGTTGGAAGGGTAATTATGCAGTAGTGTGGTTGCAAGTTGTAAAGTCACTCAAGTGATATTTATATGTATGTAAAGTCATGGTTGTTGGCTAGAATCACCTTAGTAAAAACGTTGGTTGTTTCATCGTATAATAAAGGTTTAGTTTCCTTGCTTGAGGACGCATCATATGTTGATGTGTTATGATTTCATTGTTGTGTAAATACTTAAATGTTGAAGAATATCACTTGGGATGTTCTAGAAGGTGTTATTGGTCATGACATTATATGTTTGTTAGTTGGTTGTAGAGTTTCTAACCAACTTCATAAAGTTAGGGATGGGTTCTATATGAAGGTATGGTATAGTTGCAATCAACCTTGGATGATCATGTCACTAGGAATGTTGTAAGCCAGTGTCACACATATTATAGTGGCACAAAGGTGGAAACTATTGTGGGTGGATCTAGGGTTGTGATAGGATATAAACCAAGTACATTTTATTTGATTTATAAAACAAAATGAAGTATTTGTCATATTGTTTCTCTTATCAAATAATTTAAAAAATGTAATTTGTTAATTTCCTATGATTTTGATAATCATATTAAGAATTTTCTCACTTTTTACTTGCATATTTAAACATTATACATATAAATTTAAAAAATAATTATTTTGATTATTTATTAGAACAAAACTGAGAAAAAATTTAAACTTATGGTTGTTAATGAAGCGTTGTGGTTTAGGAAACCCTAGGTAAGGATAGTTGAAGACATCCAACCAGTGGATTATTTAGATGACCCCACTGTCTTGACATTGGGGCTCATATTCAAGTAGACTCTTTAGGGCATGGTGTTCTTGGTGGTGAGGGGGTTGATAGTTGTGTGCTTGCCAAAAAATTAGGTTTGGAGGTAAAAGTGGGTAATGTTGTCTCAATAAGGAAATAGTTAGAAGGTGTCAAGAGCATTAAGCCAAATGGAGGAAAGGACTATTAAGAGAATTATATTTCTCTAGAGAAGGATGTAGGAATTGTCTTTTATTTTAGTTTCATTGAAGGAGGTAGGTCCAATTGTTAGGTTCTAGCTCTTTCTATTATTCTAGATGGTTTTGTGAAGGAGAGTTTTTTGGCCAACAATAGGGTTCAGGTTTCCAAGTAGAGAAGAGGGCGAAATTCATCACCGAGTGGGAAATGACATAAAAGTATAGGGGTTAATGGTATTTAGAAGGTGAATTTAGTCTTGTGTTGGGTCTTATATCATCAATTAGCAGTGTGGAAAAGTGTACTTAAGATCTAAAAAATGAGGAAGGGTTTATTTGTGGTATCCTTGTTCTAAAAAAATTATGTGGGGGTAAAAGGTTGGTAGAGAAAATTGTGAAGAATTTAGAATTTTGGAAAGTAAGAAAAGTGAGGAAGGTAATCATAAGAAAGGAATCTAGAATTGGGATGGTAGTTGGTGAGGATATAGGTTTGGACCAAGTACTCGATTATGTGAGTAAGGATTTGATTAATAAATTTGTAGGTAGGCATATTACTAAAAACACATCGAATGAGTGGATGTAGAAAATGTGGAGACCGATTATTGGTTATGGGACTATCATCTCCATCATGACATGAGGATGAATTATATATTTTTTTCAATTAGAGGTGTACGCCAACACAATTCGCAAGGGTAGTTGATTCTTTTGGGCATCCTTCTTCTCCATGAATTCTTGGCATCCTTGCTTTGATTCAAGATAAAAAGTAGCTTCCAAATTTATTATTTGAGTAAAGTTTCTAGGGTTTCCTTTAAAACTTTATATAGAAAGTTTTCTAGAAAAGTTAGGGAACATGCTTGGAAGAGTCATTATGGTAGAACTAGCATTTAAATATAGCACTTATCGATATGTGGCTAGAGTTTTGATGGGAATAGACATGCAGGAGGGTTTAGTGGATAATTTGGAGATAAATATTGGGCACTTAATTGATAATCATGTACTAAATTATGCTAATGTCCAATTTCACTATGTTTTGTTGTCATTTGTATGGAAATATAGTTTCCAATCGTCTAAAATCCTTCTTTAAGAAGCTATGGAGGGAAAAAGTTGAAGGAATGATTTTGCAAACAAAATTAGTAGTCCAATGCTAATTTTGGGAAGTTTGAAGGGCCAAAAGGTTGATAAAGATACAATTTCATTTATTCTAGTTGAGGAGCATAAAGTTGAGAATGTTGAAGAACTAGAAATTCTTGAGTTTAGGGAGTTGAAGGATGTGAAGCCAATGATATGAAAAGTAAATCCCACAAAATTGGTGGCATCACGATTGGAAGAAGGGATACAAACATAAGTTAAGGACAAATGCGATCTAATAGGTGAGTCTCTAGGTGTCCCTCTAGTTTCTATTTTTAATATATTTGATTTTTGTGATTTAGGTCATGTGAGGTTTTGGCCTACTCTTGAGGAAGTGGATTCCATGCCTAAATAAATTAAGGAGGATAATTTAGGGGTGGGGGTTACCTTACTTAGTAAGGGCATAGTATCAAAATATAAAGTGACTAGTAATTCCTCCTCTTTCCCAATTAATGAGACAAGTGGTAGTTCTCTTGAGAAGATTGGCTCTCCTAAAAATGGGAAGAAAGTTCCAAACTTCTATGAAATTCATCCCCAAAATGGGTTAGAGTTGATGGAGGGTCTTAGTTTGGGGGGCTTATGTAACAACAATTTCAAAGAATATGGGTGTCAACCTATAATAAGGAATTCATACATCTTATTGGCATAGGAGGGAGTTCAGAAAGAAGTGCAACAAGGTAAACACAACCAAATATTTTGGGTTCTTACAGTAGGTAGAATCCTATAACAAGGTGAAGAAGATTACAATGTTGCCAAATATTAGAGGGTTGTGAAACCCCTCTAAATAATTTTTCCTTTTTATATTGGTAGGATTAGGGATACCTGGAATTCTATTGTTGTAAGAAACTGGGGGGATAAAATCATAAGGGTGTTGAAAAATTGTTTGAAATATTGGGATCTTGTTACAATTGATGGTGTTGGGAATTCTAGGGGTATTCTAACTATATGGAGATCCAATTTTTCTTTTATTAGTTCTTTCTATATTTCCTTAGGTTTGTGTATAAGACTGTAGGTGAAGGCTTGTGCATTTTCGTTATAGTTTTGAATTTCTATGGGCCTTATGATGATAGGAAAAGGTTTTGGGATAAGTTTTTCCTTGGAGGTATTGAAGGAAGATAATTTAATTATTGGCACTAGAATGATTCAAAATTTACACTTAATAAGGTTGATTTTTTGTGTGTGTGAACTTTGTTTGACTAGATATGATATTTTTTCAGATTTAAAATTTAACAATCTAGTTATATTGATGTTGATCCAATTAACGTCACCCCTACGTAGAGGAATAAAAGGTTAGGGGAGGTAGGGGTTTAAAAATATTTAAATATATTTCTAATGTTTGTAACAATTCATTGGGCAATGGAAAGATCTAGAACCTTGGTAGGTGTTGGTGAAGGTTTGGATCATAATCCCATCCTTTTGTAATAAAAAAATAGGAGAATACATGCCCTCCATTCCATTTAATTTCAACGCTAGGTGGTTGAAGGAAAATGATTTTTATAGTATGATCCAAAGAGAATTGAATAGGTGTAATGGTAATATTGGGTTTCCAACATGTGTACAATTGTTTGAAGCTTTGAAGAATATCAATTTCAAGGTTATGGCTTGGGATATAGAGAATTTCAAAAATAGAGACAATGTATTGAAGGAGGTATAGAATTAGATTTTTATCTTTCATCAACAAAATATAAGATATATATTCAATGAATAAGAGAGAAAGAGACTAATTGAATTGGAAGGGAAGGTGAGGATATTGTTGGTTGATATGGAGTTTGATTAGAGAATGAAAAGTAGATCCATCTAGTTAGAAAATGGAGATGAGAACACCTTTTTTCCACTAGTATGAAAATCATAGGAAAATGTTAAATACAATTTGGGAGATAAAGGATGAGGAGGGTTATTGTTGGACATGGTATTATGATGTTGGCATTGATGTCAAAGAAGGCCAATATGATCAATGTTGGACATGGTATTATGGTTTTGGAATTGATGTCAAGAAGATTAATATGGTATTGTCATTATAGGTCTTTGAGATCATAAAGGGCAGGAGAGATAACATAGTGGGATGCGCAGAATACATAACATGAGGTGCAGAGGAATCCAGTATAAACCTAAATATCAGGAGAGGCATCATATTAGGTTTCACGAAAAAAGGGCATGCAACGTTAATACATTTGGAAAGGTCGAAGGAAATCTCAGAAAAAGGAGTACCTTAAGGAAGTGCTATTGGGATCGAATTCCCAACAGATCAACTGGAGAACACCCTCATAACTGCAAGGAAACTATGTTATAGTCATGATATATTACAACCATCAATCACTGACCAAATGCACAGATCAACGATCTTGGTTCAATTGGAATCCAAGTATAAATCCAAAGGGGTTAGGAGGAATCTTGTTCGTTGATGAAGCTTTTGGGACAATCTAGGACTGTCAGATCGAGATGGAGCTAGAGGTTGGGAGGAATTAAATCCCAACCGTTAGATCAGGATAAATAATCCTCAATTGTATATCAATACCAATAGGAATATGGAACTTCACCAATTCAAAGAACATTGGAGACAAGGTAGATGCACGATTTTGCGAAGCCTCGAAGTCACGAACTCACGTCGACCATCAGATCAAAGGAAGAGCTGGGAAATCCTATCAATTGTTGATCAAGCGTAGTGAAAGAATAGGATAAGTGGACCCCATAATACAGAAAGTCTTAAAACCTCCAAAGTCGTGAAGTAAACACTGACCATCAGATATCGTGGAGAAAATTCGGGTCAGTTCTCAGCCATTGGATCAAGGAGTAGATAGAAAGATTAAATATTTCAAAGCTTCACCACTTTGGATAATATTTGATACAAGGATGAATCCAAGAAACTCCAAAGTCACAAAGTCACAAAATCCCTCCAACCGTTAGATCAAGGAGGGACTTTAGATGAATTCTCAACCATCCGATCAAATTTAGTGGAAGGAAAGGAATAGTGAGCCCGACGTTGACCACTTTGGGATTACAAGGAGTCCCAAACATCTAAAAATCTCAAAGACACGAAGTGAAAATCCATGATCCATGAGGGAGACATTCGGCGAAAGAAAAATATGACATGTGCCCCAATGAGTTGGTGACAAGTGTCAAGGTCTAGTTGGCACATTAGGTATACAAAATTCACGAATCAAGGTGAGACATGGAATCCACTCAATGAGTTCCATGTCAACAATGATGTCAACAAGCCACGTCACTCCAGGATTACAACCTCTGGGGAACTCCAACTTATTTTACCAGAAAAATTCCCGAAGCGTTGATGGTCGAAGTCACAAATTAACATTTAGCCATTGATCAAAGATCCTCTAGAATATTTTCTGATCGTCCGATCAAGTACAGTTGAAGGATAGAGTAAGAATGAGGTGTTAACTGACAGCAAGTGGTCACTGACATTCTATGACTTATTCGATAGGTAAACCTCTGAAGGAATTGTCCTACTCCAAAATTCTAGTAATACAGAGTCTTGGAGTCATGAATAGACGAAGTCCCGTAGTGAAATAGAACCATTCATCTCAACTCCTAATTAATTCGTGATCGTCGATTTTTTTTAGCCTCCAGATAAGAAAGAATTTTCCATTCAAAAAGAGATTAACCTCATACCATCAGATCAAGATCAAAGAGAAAGAGAACAACGGATAAGATCTCATCACAATGCAAATTGTGCAAGGATTAGACCAGACCATCGATATGAGAACTTTAGGAGTAATCCTAGCCATTGGATTAGGCAACATGAGATGTAACCACTCTGGAAGGTAACACTCTGGAAGATATCTCTTCGACGATAACAAGAGTTTGGTAAAAGAGAAAAAGTTTTGAAGTGTCGAAGCCCAGATGACGACGTTATGTCGTTGGTCATGTGAGTGCTCAGGGTAATAAAGGCGCAACACCATCACTAAGGAAAATACTTATAAATTAAGTATGTGGTTTGAGCCCATGGTCACAAATAAAATAATGGTTTGGAGGAAGCACCTGTCTGCAGATATTCAAATCCAGAAAAAGAAAAATAATCGGTGAAGGATTAAAATGTTGAACAATTTGCAAGGGATTTGAAGTCCTCAAACTATTAATAATAATAATAACAATAAAAGTTATTATTGTTAATTAAATGAAGAGGTACAATGGTTCAAAAAAATAGGCACAATGCTTCAAATTCACACCAGTTGGAAGACTATATAAACAAGAAATAATTGTGAGAAGAAGGTGTCGTTGCAGTCCAGATCAGGAGATCAAAAGAAGAAGAAGAGTCCAAGAAGGAAATATGAATATAATTATGAAGTGAGGGTGGAAGGGAGGAGCAAGGAAAGATTCATATCATTTACTAATTAAAGTGTCAAACAATGGAGTTGGTGCTTCCTAGGGTTGGTTCCCTAAAAGTAAGGGAATTGGTGCTTCCTAGGGTTGGTTCCCTAAAACAAGGGAGTTGGTGCTTCCTAGGGTTGGTGCCTTGAAGAAGGGGATTTTTGTCTCCAAGAGTTGGTTCTCTAAAGAGGATTGGTGTCCTTCACAATCACAAATTATTCTTTATAAACTTTGTAATTCTTGATTTATATAATTGATTTTTAAATACAATTCCATTGATGATATATTACGATAATTAAAATAACAAAGTAATTACTAATTTTTTTAAAAGGTAATATTGATTCACCCCCCTCTTAGTATTTCTAACAATTGGTATCAGATCCAGTGCATTCAACACAGTCTAATTACTGTAAGGTAGATCCTAAAAAAAATGGATTGGCAAGAAAGAATGTATTCCAACGAAGCACCATTGTTTAAAGAAGATGATTATGCTCTCTGGAAAATAAGAATGAAAAGCTACATGTTGGACCTTGGTTTTGATGTTTAGAAATCTCTAGAAAATTGTTACA
Organism: Picea sitchensis; assembly: GCA_010110895.2. NCBI lineage: Eukaryota > Viridiplantae > Streptophyta > Pinopsida > Pinales > Pinaceae > Picea > Picea sitchensis. Next base: position 10,849 of record SNQJ01S0074168.1, on the reverse strand, counting down.
CTGCACCAACTACTCCACCCATAGATACTGCATGAAAGAAGATTTGTAATGACAACTCAAGAGAAGTCAATGTCATTCTAGGAGGATTAGCAAATCCTACATTTTTTAAGGTAATTCAATGTAAGTCATCTAAGAATATATTGGACAAACTGGAGGATATATATGAAGAAGATAACAAATTCAAGGAAGCCAAACTACAAACCTACATAGATTAGTTTGAAAATTTGAAGATGAAATAAGAAGAGAACATTGTTGAATACCTTCATAGAGTAGATGAGGTAGTTAATTCAATCAAAGTAGTAGGATAATAGCTCTCAGACAAACCTATTGTACAAAATATCTTAAGGTCCTTACCTATGAGGTATGATGCCAAGATTTCCACAATTGAAGATAGACCAGAACTTGACAAACTCACAATAGATGAGCTCCATGGAATTCTTACAACATATGAGATGAGGATAGGGAAGGAAAAAAAATCAGAGGGAGAAACGACCTTTAAGGCATCTAAAAAAAAAGAAGAAGCAAGAGAAAAAGACCAATGAAGATTTATCAGATATATCTAATGAAGAAGTTTCCAATTTCATGAAGAAACTCAAGAGAGGGACTGGGAAACACAAAAGAAAGTTTCCTCTAATATGTTTCAATTGTGGAAAAATTGGACACTTTTCCAATAAATGTCCCTATCCTAAGAAGGAGGAAAGTGATGATGAAATAACTTTCAATGATCAGAAGAAGAGAAAAAGAAAAAGATAAAACAATTTTCTACAAGAAGAAGAAAACTTTCTTTACCCAAGAAGACAGTAGCTCATTTGAAGAAAGTGAAGAAGAGGAGGCAGAGATTTTATTTATGGGAATGAAAAATCAAGATGATTATCATTCAGAGGATGAAGAAGAAGTGAACCTTGAGGAAGAATTTGTCCGTTCAATTGAAGAACTAAGAAACTCTAAAAGGAAAAACAAGTTACTAAGGGAACAACTTCTAAAGTTTGAAGAAGTTACAAAATCAAGAGAAAAGGAGGTTTCCAAAACCATTAGTGATTTAGAACAATTAATTATTGAGTTAAAAAACCAACTCCAAGAAACCAAAACCAAAAAAGAAATCTTGAATAAGGAATTCAATGAAAAACAATAAACATGTAGGATATTGGAAGATGAAATAATTCAACTAAAAGGGAAACTAGAAAAACAAGACATTTAGTCTAAATCTGAAAACAACTCAAAAATCCTGAACAACATTCTTAGCAATCAGAGATCATCAAATGATAAGATAGGATTGGGATATGATCCCTCTACAAAACAAAAGAATTAAAAACAACCAATCAACTATGCATATGCTCTTAAGAACTCCATAAGAAGAGAAGAAAATAAGGCAAGGACAATACCATTGAAGACTATCCCAAATAAACAGAAATTTGCACTCCCTACTAAACAAAAAGATGACAAAAGGAATATAATAATCAGAAGGAATCCCTCTAACAGAAATCAATATATCTTCCTTTGATATTTCTATTCCTGCAATAATTTTGGACATAGAGCAATACCATGTAAAGCTTTTATAATGTACAATCCAGTAAATGTTCAAAGATATGAAAAAAATAAGAATAATGCAGAGAGAAGAAATTATAACTCATTCGAGAAAAATGAAAAAATTATGGTCATAAGGCCAGTGAATGTAGATTTCCAAATTATTCCATGAAGGAAATTATCTCCAACATTAAGGAAAATTATAAGAAGATATGGAGAAGAAAAACTATAGTTTAAAGGAAGAAAAATGATGAAGATATTGCACCTGAAAATAATAAAATTGACAATAGGAGAATGATGGGTAAAGTGTCTCATAAGGTATATGGAAATCAAATTTATACATATAAAGTGGATCAAGTTCAAGAAAAGAAAACTCCTAAAGAAAAATATGACACAATTACAGAACTTGATAATGTCATGCAAATAAATTATCCATTACCCAACAAATGAAAAATGCAAAAAGGAAATTCTCAAAAAAAATATAAAGAAGCTTTTGTTGCACAAAACAATGATGATGATGATGATGATGATGATGAACTTTCAATAGGAGATCAACCGGAATAATTAAGCGATGATGGTCTTGGAAATTTTCAAACACTATTTTGATGATCTACTAAAAAATCATCCTCAACAAAAATATAAACAAAAGAAAGGAAGGAGGAATCATGGAAGACTTAATATTATTCCTATTGATACCCCTATGAGTATTGAAGCACAAAAGAATGAAGAGGCTCAATAGATAACTAGCATCAATTAAATAAACATGGTTTGATGAAGTTTTTCACCTGCCAAGGAACAATGTTGGTTATGTATTCTCTCACTGAAGTTATGTGAATGGTTTCCGAGGCATTTTTGTCATGGTACATGGATGGTACATATGTGAGCTCCATTGATATATCTTATGATAGAGGAATATCACATGTGATATGACACTTTCTTAAGGAACATTGTTGGTACATTTATAGAGGCACTTGTTGATGATCCTGATATATGCTTGGTTCATTTTTGGCACATATTTCTTGACATATCTTTTGCTTCATGGTTGTTGCATGAGATAGTATGCATTCTTGTAATACACTTGATGTATGGTGTGGCATGAGTTTAGATGGTTGATGCATTGACATGTCTAAGGATCCTTATAGGAAGAGCAGATCATTCTTGAACAATTGATCTATGTTCCAGTTGAACAATAGTATTTGAAACAAAAGAATATTTCATTGGTAGCATATTGTTCATCTTGCAGAGAAGATAGGGGAATTTATTCTTCTTCCCATGATTGATTGTAGCAACATGATTCCAAGCGGAGGGATAATTGGCAGCCATGCCACCAACATTTCCTCAGAGTGATATCCCTTGTCTAAATGGAGAGAGAATTATATACATGGGGAGAATCACCTCAGGGGGAGTGTCACCATAAAGGGAGCAAGGAAACAACCCTTTTGTCATTATTTTCAAAGGGGGAGAATGATCAGTAAAATCCAGTTAAGATTGAAAAAAGGGTTTTACATTGTTTCCATCAATTCCAAAGGGGGATAATGGTGGACATGGTGTTATGGTGTTGGAATTGATGTCAAAGAAGGAAAATATGATCAATGTTGGACATGGTATTATGGTGTTGGAATTGATGTCAAGAATATCAATATTGTTGGACACACCTACCACACTTAGAGGGGGGGGTGAATGAGTGTGGGGCTCTTTTTCCCAAAACTTCCCTCTTGCACAAAAACTCATCAATTAGCATTCAACATTTATTCATTACCCATTGTTGTCATTTATAACCAAT
>SNQJ01S0074167.1:50467-83846 GCA_010110895.2 Picea sitchensis | reverse complement strand
ATTACCCAAACCTGGGGTCTCCAACTTCTCATGGCCATAACTCTCTAACCGTGAGGAATTATGTGACGTTCCACATACCACTAGAAATGACATGACAAGAAATATCCATCTAGGATATTTTCCCTGAAAAATTTACTTTCCTTCATCTCATTATTCCATAATTAATCACAGGTTCTCTTACTCCACAAAGCGTCTTTCTGTGAGGGCTTTCACCATAAGGGGACCACTTTGGATTTCATCCATATTTACTTCTTATCAACCATGAAAAGAAAATAATGAGTCATATTTACATCAAACAATATTGGGTCCATTACCTAAACCTTTGTGCTATGGGGCTTTCTTTAAGGGTTGACATCAATGACAACCAACCTTAATCAACATGAAGTCCACAATCTATTGTGGGAGTATGAGGATTTGTTTCCGAAAGCATTCTCAGAACTAAAAGGTACAAAAGGATCCATGGGAGAAACAAAAATCAAGTTAAAACCTCAATAAAAACCTATAAAGAATAGACCATACCACCTTAATCCTAAAATAAAAGAGAAGGTCAATAAGGAAGTAGACAAAATGCTTGCAGTGGGACTTATTTTCCCAATCGAAGAAGAAAAGTGGATTAGCCCCATAGTTATCAAGAGCAAGAAGGATACATAGGACATTCGGGTCTATGTGGACTACACAATTATGAATTCTGCATGTGTGCACGATCTGTTTTCAACACCTTTCAGTGAAGAAGTGTGAGATCAAGTTGTGGGAAAAAAAATTTATTCATTTCTAGATGGATTCTCAGGATATCACCAAGGTAGAATCGCAAAGAAAGACAAGAAAATGACCACATTCATAACTGAGTGGGGAACATGTTCTTACAACATAATTCCTTTTGTCTTAAATAATGCCCCTACATTATTCTCTTGGATCGCAATAGCTTCATTTCGGGAGTTCATCCACACATTTTTAGATTTCTACATGGACGATTGGACAGTAAACAACATGTTAAAGGACCATGTAGGGTTATTGTGGTTAATGTTTGATATATTTCACGAATTACAGATATATATGAATCTAAGAAAGTGCATCTTTTGTGTACCACTTGGAAACCTTCTAGGCCATATTATATGCCGAGAAGGAGTCTTGGTAGACCTAGCTAAAGTTGCAGTCATTTTGAATATGCCACTACCTACAAGTGCTAAACTGTTTCTCTCTACAATGGGACATACAAGATATTACCACATGTTTAACAGAAGATATGAAACTATTACCACACCTCAAGAAAAATTGTTGAAGACGTCCAAAATATTTCAGTGGAAACCAGAATGTGACAAAGAATTCAAAATACTCAAAGAAAAACTAAGTACTACGCCTATCTTGATATTCCCCATTTGGTAAATTGAAGTCCATGTACATGTGGATGCATAAGGTATTGCCCCGGGAGCCATTTTAGCACAACCAGGGGAAGGAAACATGGACCACCCTATCTATTTTTCTAGAAGAAAGCTCTCACAAGCTGAACGAAACTACACAACCACCGAAAGGGAAGGTCTAGCTATAATTTATGCTTTACAAAAGTTTAGATACTATTTTTTAGGCTCTGATTTCAATTTTTTTACCGACCACTCTTCGTTGAAGTACCTAGTCAATAAACTAGTACTTGAAAGAAGGATTTGTAGGTGGATACTGCTCTTTCAAGGGTTTTCATTCGAAGTAATTATCAAACCAATAATATGATATGTAGGTCCAGATCACCTATCCAGGTTGGAATCAGGGGAAAGTGGTGGAGCAGTAGATGATCATCTCCCAGATGCAGACCTATTTTGAATTGAGGCTATCCCAGAATATCTTGAAGACATTGCTATCTTCCTCAGTATAGGGACTTGACCAGAAACTTACTCTGCAACCCAAAAATGACATATGGTGGCTTGCACAATAGACTATCAATTGATTTCAGTACAACTTTACAAGTTGGGACTAGACAACATCCTTGGGAGATGTGTATTGAACCATTAAAGGTAAAATATCTTGTGGGAATTCCACAGTGGAGTTGTGGGAGGACATGTTGTAGGTAAATATACCGCACAGAAGGTAATCCAAGATGTATTATGGTGGGATACATTATTTAAATATGCTAAATATTATGCTAGATCTTGTGACACCTGCCAAAGAGTAGGGAAGCCATCATGCAGAGATGAATTACCCCTTCAGCTAGTTTGAGCACTTCAGGAATTTGAGAAGTGGGATGCTGAATTTATTGGACCAATCAACCCATTGTCTAAGAATTCAATGGTTAGGTACATCACTACCACAACATATTACCTCACGAAATGGGCTGAAGTAGAGGTATTTAAACACTGTTGGACAGATACAACTGCTAGATTTATTTTTGAAAATGTCATTACTCGGTTTGGTTGCCCTAGAAGCTTGACCAGTGATCAATCTAGTCACTTTATCAACAACGTAATTACAAATTTGAAAACATAATTCTTATACAACACCATAAGAGAAATCCCTATCATCCACAAGCTAACGGTACAGTGGAGGCATTCAATAAAATTATGGAAATAGGACTGAAAAAAGTATGTTGCGCAAATAGGGAAGACTAGGATGATATAGTTCCAACAGTCTTATGGGATTATAGGACTACCACAAAGAAGCTACACAGGTATACCCCATTTCAGTTGGTTTATGGGAAAGAAGTTGTTGTACCTACAAATGTGATTACCCCTAGTCTCTATATAGCATATGATACGCACATGACATATGATGAATCAGTTGTGCAAAGGATTGCAGACTTACAAGAACTTGAGGAAGCGATATTTCTAACATATTTTCATCAGTCAGTTGAGAAAGCTAGACATAAATCTTGGCATCATAGGCACATTAAGTCCAAAAGATTTACACAAGGAGATAAGGTACTACTCTATGATAGTCGGTATCAGAAACATCTTGGAAAGTTGCGCATGCACTGGTTGGGTCCATTTATACTTGCAGAAATTTGACACTCTAGTGCAGTCAAGCTAACGCAACTGAATGACATCCTTTGACCAGGTTGGGTGAATGGTGCCCGCATGAAGCATTACATTTCTCATAATTGAACCAAAGGATTGTTTCTCCAGTCCAAGGGAGCATGTACAATAGTTATATTTTGATTTTCTATAATTTATTTAATTCATTTAATAACATCGGAGTGTGCATAGTGGCACAACAACATATGTTTTTTTCCCTGTTTCAATGTTTCTTTTGTGCAGAAATTCTTACTTGGCCTCCCAAGTTTGGAAGAGTCACCCTTACATTAAATGAAGTCATTAAACATGATGGAGACTCTCATTCTGGTCGGGGGGGGAGATAATCCAAACTATATCACAACCATGTACCATACACATCCTATGTAGTCATACCCTTTATGGTAGCTACAGTAACCTGTTGGAATGTTCCATCAAGACATAAAATCATGATATGCATGGATTCTATCGATATACCCATGAGGATTCTCAACCATTAAAATGGTAATCCCCTCAGGTCGACCATGTCCCTGTCAGCCCATTCATTAATTCCCATATCACCTTAAGGATTTTACCCCATTATCAGTCTCGTTGAACGTCAAAGCTTGAGATTGTGTTGTTGGCCTGATGATGACTGTCTTTATGAGTGATTATAGAGCTCTCCAATTATCCAGTTTATAAGATCTCGCAAACTCACAAACAAGAGTTACTGTTTACTCGTCTATCTTTTGTTTTTGAGCTATCTGCACACTATCCTAATCTTTGAATTCCTCTGCTCCCCAGTCGCGACCCTGATCCCAACTCAGCTAGTCTAGTTTCCAGTGATCTAGAGCCACCATTCCAAGAGTAGCAGGAGGTCGAAGTTCAACCTTGATAGAGGCAATTCCAGATGAACCATATGATCCCCAAGTCGAGGTCATGGGTGATGTTAAGGGAAAGGAAAAGCAAGAAAAACTCCTCAACCTCGACCTGACTAACCAATTCATGTTTCCTCAAATGAATATTAGCATGTTCTGGGACTTGGCTCTAGACACAATGGGGGCATGCAGTTTGTCCCAAAGACAAAATTCATCAACTTGTTTAATTCCACCATTATGAACCTTAGCGATCTACCGGTCTTCGAGACCACTAGTGAGGTTGTGCGATGCACTAAGTTTATGATCAATAAGGTGCACGATAGGAACTTATGGCTCGATAAGCGATATCCAATTCATGCAGAGGAAATACAAAAAATCACTAGATTTTCCCTTGAGGGAGAGGACGTATCTAAAGGATTCCAAGGTCCAAGTAACCATGGGAAAAAGAAGGGATAAGTCATCCTGTATGAGAAATTCCACATCCATAGGGGTGGTTGCACAACCAAAATTGAGAAAATCCTATTAGAGATGGTCCGTACAGCATGTTACATGATCGCAAGTAAGGTTATGTGCTCATATTATAAGGGTGAATGTATTTTAGATGCTCTCTCAATAGTGGACTTTTGCACAAATGAAACAATGTTTAATTGGTGCAACTACTTGCTAGAGGAGCTCCTCTTTGCTTGTGAGGAAGCTCAGTAGAAAGGAGGAACTTTCACCTATGGATACTTTCTCATTGCATTTTCAATGTGGAAATGGAGGCCACCCACAAGAAGATAGTTGGCATATGTAGATAAGGGGTGCCTAGCAAAAATATTCGAATCTTGACATTAAAGGTTGGAATTAGAGAAAATAGAGTTCAATAACACGATGTTCCTGAAGTGGTACAACCATCTCATAGACACAAATCATCGGTTGCGCATACCACAAGAGATACTAAATATAAAAATAAGGAATATAGAATTTGTGCTAAATCACCACTATACTTTTGTCTGGCCGAGGCATACGAATCCTGAGGACTTCCACACGAGGATGCTACCCTTCTATCTTGACAAAGAATGCTTTGAAAAATAAGTCATGTCATGGAACGATGTTAACCGCAACCCTCACAAGTGAAGTATGCACTACCTCTTGCCATCAGAGCTTCTGAAAAAAAAAATTGTAGGAAGAACAAGCAGGGTTGAGTTCCGGCACAACAAAGCAAAAGAAAGAATTTCAAATTCCAACAAGTTTAGAAGAAGAAGAGGAAGAGAAACCCTTGGAGTGGAAGAAGAGGACATTGCCATTTTTTTTTCTTCTTCCATAACAAGCTATTCTATCAGGCAAGGATTTCAATGAGATCCTTGTTGCTACATTTATAAGGGATGTCTCAATAAAGAAACCTCAAACAAGTATTTCCCCTGTAAAGGTTATAAATCCACAACCAATATCCACGACTCTACCTCGCACTAGGGCTGCCACTCATGCTTCCCAGACTTTTATTAACATCACAAATGACTCTAAGACAAACACCACTACATACATGACCCTAATTACCGAGAAAGACCCATAGCTACCACAAGACACCACCATTCCCTCCCAACCCACTTCGCCCAAACCAATACAATTAGATATCCCTAAACCATATAAGAATGTGGAAGAACCACCTACCTTGACTACTACATCCTCGATCTAGCCAATTTATCTAAGTATACCCATTTTGGTAACTCTTCCAATGACATAAAATCAACAACCAAAAGTCCCACCACTTACTCCAATACCGCAAGTTACACTCACCCAGAGTCCTCTCTCAACGGTCAATGTTGAGATTCCAATAATCAGAAGTGAGATTCCAAAAGTTTCGCTACCTACAGATATAGGAGCACAACCGGTTCAAATAGAACTACAAACACCATCAGGACAGAGCACAACACCACTGAAAGAATAGCTGGAGATAGTACTCTATAATCCATAGCAGTGTGCAGAGCTACTACAATGTTTCTTGGAAAAGACAAAGGTTCTCCCTCTACTTCCAATAGTTATGAAGACCAGACTTGCACAATGATTGAAAGTTCCATCTCCAAGAAAGGAAGAAGTGGAGACATCCTCATAACACTCCATGGCTAGTGGATTTTCGCTTCAATCTTGACTACCACTGGACACCACTCTTACATATGGCAAGTTCACTCATTTTCCAACGCTGTAACTAGTAGGCCTAATCAAAGCCTCTACCAACCAGTTAGAGCATATGATCTGGTAAGAAGAAAGGGAAGTTGACTTCTGGAAGAAAGAAGGACTCCTAATGCAAACATGAAGAATGCAAGAGGAGTAGTTGAAGATTCAAGCAGAGTAGAAAGTCAAAAAAGTAAAGGAAAAACTAACAAAGGCCTGGACTACGTTCGGAAAAATAGTGCCTCAACTATTGAAATCCAGCACAACAGATGATCCAATAGAGAAGATTGAATTGGTTGAGATAGCCTGGACTAAGCTGGCAGAATGAGATGAAAATATCGAAGTACATTTGCGGGAAAGAAAACAAGAAGATAAATTATAGCCCCAAAAGGTAAAGGAAGAGTTGGAAAAGGTTGTTCTGGAAGGAAACAACGCCAGAATAAAATTTCATAAAAATACTGCATAGTGCATTACAATTTTCAAAGAGATTAGTGATTGGATGGGAATCATCTCACGACACAACCATACACTGGAGGAATTGCATTCAAAGATCCAATCCCTCAATGAGGAAGCAACCAAATCCATAGATCTGCTAGAACAACAAGTAGATAAAGACTTGAATGCACTATTTGAAGCTCAGACAGTGGCCAAGAAAGAACTTTGAGAGTTTCAACTAGTATTCCAAGCCACTTACCTATAGATGCATCAAATGGATGTTATATCTGAATCATAATGGAATTCCCTTATTCATCCAAACTAGAAGAGTTCACCACAGGTTCAACCCAGCAGTTTGTTGTTGAAACTTCAGTGCTTTCCAAGAAGTGGTAGGAAAAAGTTAAGAACTTCCAAGAAGTCAGGAAGAAATCCCTAGAAATGACACCTGAATTGGGCCCTTCGTTGAAGGAGATAAAGAAGAAAAAGTCCAAGATGGAAGTGGAAGCAACCTGGAAGCACAAGGCAAGGATAAACAACAAGCCAACCCAGAGACCACGGAAGAGCTAAATACTTGACTCTGAGCAAGTCAAGGATTATGGTTGAAGCCTGTTGGGCCCTTCATTTTGATAAATAAAAGTTGTGTAAGATATTTCAAACTTTTTTTTGATAAATATAATTTGCACAAGCTATTTTGGAATCATACAAACAACCAAAGGAAGGAACAAAAAATAGAGAAAAGGGAGTGTGCAACAAGAAACAGTTAGAACATAAAATAGTTGGAAGGACAACACAACAACAGTTTTGGGAGAAAGAGGTTGCAACTGAATCAAGAACAAGAGAGAACTCTCGGGTTCTCAACCAACAATCCTAGATCAGAATATACATATATGGTATCAATATGATTGTAAAAGTGTTTTTGTTGCTAGAGGGTTGCTAGAGTCATTATTGTTACTCTTACTGTTGCTATTAGCTAAGTCCCGAGTTCTAGATTAGAAACCAAATTGATAATGTAATAGAGTCATGTAATATTGTAGTGTTGGAAAGAGAAAGGGATTGAGATAACCTTGTCTCACAGTAGTACATAATCATTTTCTATTATCTTTGGCATGACTAAGTGTATCTGTAACTCAAGTTGATCTTCTAATTTGATAATAAACATGTTATATGTTAATACAGTGGGAGACCCAAATTTTCTTGAAGATATCTTGTGTACTTAGTCTTCTGAATATATTGAATTCTATGTTATCTTTTATATCTGATATGCTTAAATGGTTATAGTTTACATGTGAATGTCAACGTAACTTTGTTTTCCCATTCTCGGTTAGGAAATGTGCAGGAATGCAACATGTTTAAGCCATTTTGAATAGGAATGATATGAATCTTGATACTTCAATGATCTATATGATTATTCTCCTTAGCCTTCCCTCTCCTATTCGTCTTGGTTTCACTTTGGGTGAGACTTCTTCCTGGGGAGACGAAAATGCTAGGGCACTAGAATACATCGGTACCTTTTGTTGGTAACTTGAGAAGGACCCTGGTCTGATCACTTTTGTGCCAACAGTTCCTTTACCTTCTCCACCAAGCCCATCAATGGATTTCAAAGATGAAGAAAAAGGAAGAGTTATTCGAAGAAAGAGGCAATTTCCTAGAACCCCTTTAAATTTTCCAAAAGTTAACCTTCAAATGGAAACATTTCTATTGAAATATTTTCTACATTCTTTGGAAATACTTCAGAGGATGCAGAGAAACACCTGTTTAGATTCAAAATAAAATGTGATATTTTCAATCTCACCGAAGAAAATGTTATATGTTGATTATTTTTACAAATTTTGTGTGGGGATGCTCTTAAATAGTACCATTCATTGCTTCTTGGGACCATTACCAGTTGTGATGTGTTGGAAAATTCATTTGTTGAAAATTTTCCCCACCCAACCTCTCCCATATGGACACAAGATAATGCAGATTTCATCCTTTCACATACTCCATATGAATAATTTTCAAGAAGAAAATTTGAGAATGAAATTGAGGAACCTCCACCCAATGCACAAGAAGATTTAAACCTTGTAATAGATGAAAAAAAGTCACAAGAGCATTGGCAGTGAGAATGATTGGTGTATTAAATGATTCTTGATAACAATGATGAGAAATATTTCCATTGCATAAAGGAATATTTTTTTCAAGATATCCCTAGTGAATCAAAAATATTGGATGACATCAGTGATAAGGAGAAAGTTGAAAGTATTATTAGATTGGAAATTTCTCATCCAACCAAAGACAACATAAATCTTGAGAAACCAAGAGTTGATTTCATTAAATCATGGTTCCAAAGCATTGTTGGCCAAGCAATGCAATCAGGTTTCGAGCACATCTTGTAGAGTTTTTACTCAACACATTTTGGACATGCCCCTGACTCTTTGGTACTATCCTCAATATTTTCCAGTATTATGGAAATCATTAAAAGATCATTTGGATGCTTGAATGAATTTATTGGAAGTATACCTACACCTAAAAAAAATTGTTTCCTTCAAGTAGGATAGGGTAGGTATATTTTCTTTATACATAATTTACTTTTTTCAGTCAAAAGTTTTCATAATAAAACAGTTGATAAGTGGAGACGATATTTAAATAACCCCATGGAAGAGGAATTACAAGAATTCATTGTGAATATGAATCCATATCCCAATGGAGAAGATAGTTTGTCTTCAGATTTTGGTGTTCTCAACAACCCATAGGGGGTCATTGTCCCGTAGTTGGAGCTAGATGTTTATCAAAATTTGGGTACCTATATTTTCCCACTCCTATAATAATAAGAAAATTGATATCATAAGAAGATTTTTTTTAACAATTATAAGTTCATTTTGTAGGCCTCAGTCTCATCTTCATCATGCATTTGCATAGTCAAAATTTGAGTTCATTTGATCAATATATCTAGGTTTTCGTCTAACTGGCAAAAGAGTGCCTCTTCCACGTGCAATAAAGCCAATTCTTGGAACCATGTCCAATTTATTGAAATATCTTTCAATTATTGGAATGACATAATTTTCTTGGAAATTCTCCATATTTTTGTTATCTCCCATATCTTGTTATATTCCATACTTAAAATTTTCTTGAAATATCTTCATACTCTCCACTCTCCTCTCCCTTTATTTCACCTACTTCATACTCAGATTATTTTATATATTCATCGAAAAGAAAGACCCCCACTCCTCCTCACCTCCTTATCCCTACATTCCTCCTTCTCCATCTATCTGCTTCCCTGACTTATCCATTTTACGGATTTCCCTTCCTCATTATCTGTTCTCCTCACCATGGTCCACGGTCTCCCTTCTCTCTATGATCTCCTTCCTCCATGACAATAATGATCCCAAGCCATTATGCAAGGATCATCACTGTTTTGGTGTCTTTTTAAAACTTTTTCTGAGTGAGGTATTTCGTCAAACACTTTGCTGATCTACCTTTTAGATGTGTTTAAATGTGTGTATGCAGCAAATAACAGAAAGAGATAACCATGGAACATACCTCAACCATATGCAATAATATAGACAAGCCAAAACATCTCAATTCTTCTTTATTCATAAAATAGAGGACAATAATGATCCCAAGCCATTATGCAAGGATCATCATCATGGTGTCTTTAAAAACTTTTTCCGAAAGTGGAGGTATTTCTTCAAACACTTTGCCGATCTACCTTTAGATACGTGTGTGTGTTTAAAATGTGTATGAAATAAATGTAGAAGAGATAACCATGGAACATACCTCAACCATATATGGCAATAATATAGACAAGCCAAAACATCTCAATTCTTCTTCTTTATTCATGTACGAGAAATCACATAATGAAGATGTTATTCTAGAATGCTCAATAGATTTACGCCAAGAAGATGACAATAGATAAGAGTTAAGCAAGCAAAACGCCCTCCGCTAATACAAAGATGCTCCAAGGGTGAAATGAGAAATGAAGATCAATACAAGCAGATCTGATAAACTTCCTCCACCAAGAAATGCCATCAGCCCCAATAGAAGGCTAAACTCTCACAACTCGCCCTCAAGTACTAAAAGTGTCCAATCACCCTAGTAAATATGCCAATTGATAATCGGGTGATGGTAAGAACAACTCCACCGAATCAATCTCCAAGATCCCTCTCTCAATCTCTATAGATCTAAAAACCCCCACTGAATGGTGCACCACACTAGATTACTGAAACCCTAGATAATTTTGGCTCTCCGCCAAAAATCCAATCACCCTATTAAATAATATGCTAACCGATAGACGGTGTGATGGTAAGAACAACTCCAGGACCAATTCCACATTTCTCTCGGATTCTCTCAGATCTGGAAATCCCCATCAATGGTGCTACCAATCGATGAGATTAAAACTCCTAGATAATTTCTACTTTGTTGAAGGAGGCTTCCAAATGCTCAAAATATAGATCGGACACTCAGTAAGTCACTAGGTAAAGTCTCTGTGGTCGATCTCAAGTGTAACCCCTCCAAATGGACTAGGTCTGGATCTCAAAATGTCTCTCCTTCTTCACACCTGCTCCCATCAAGCCAAGAAATAATTCTAGCTATAAACTGCCTCAAAGAACTAGATCTCATGTCTAGTCTCAATGAAAACCCAAGTGATAGGAACCTCAACGCCCTTCCAATATCCGAATAACCCTCTCCAAAGATGGTGTGCCTAGAATCCCTCAAATCGGTGCCTCTATCTCAACAAGAGCATGAAACTCCATAGAATCCTCCTGCAACCGAGTAGATCTGAACTAGAATGGTGGGAGAGTATTACTCCTCGACCAATCTTGGGACAAGATAGGTGGAATCTTTCACCACCGAATCGCCCCTCTAGGGTTTGTTGTGTCAAAACCCTCAAAACCCCAATATTAGGCTCACTAGCTAGAAGCCGTAAATCAAAATAAGATCATACATTAACATGACAAGAGGCCCCTCACTTTCCTTTATATACCTTTACAACCTTGTCCTCCAAAGGACTCTCATGTTATTATTTAATTAATTAATTAAATCACTTCTAATTAATTATTTGCAGTTTCCTAGCCATTGAAAGTCACTTCAGCCATCCCATCCTATAGTGTTGATCCTTCTGATTCCAATGAGATATTACACCGAGAGTTTCCAAGTAATGTGCCCAAAATGACCTCTCTTCTAAGTGAATTCATTGACTTATAGCTCAAAATAAAATCATGGAAATCGCCTAATGCAAACGTAAAACCAAAGCCAACTTGTGCGAAATGGCTCATAATGATGGAATATGATCATCGACAAGATGGACCCAAAATTCCTCTCAAATACCCTCAGACTTATAACATCCATCCGGCCACTCTAATACTAGCAAATCTCTACATTGGGATAATGTCCCAAAGTGGGGACATTAAGGCCTAGAAAATTGTTTTTGTCCTCGGGCACTCAAATTCCTCCAAGTAAGATCCCATGTCCACCTGTGTGGTACATAGTAGAACCCATCAAAGATGAACAATAGTATACTCTACCCCCTGGATCCCATAAAAGGAAGTGAACTACAATACTGTGGAAGAGTAATCGAAGATATCAACCTCAGAACTTCCGTGACTCCGAATTCCATGGTCTCATCATCCCGAATGAGTCCATCCTCCAAATCTAAGATCTGCCAAGGTTCCCATCAGCACATGATGATGTCGGAATGAGGTATTGTAAGATCTCCGTGAGACACCTCTGTTACAGTATGTCGGAAAGTTAGAATAAGTTTCCCCTCCAATGGTCCACTCTCTCCTCGTTTACACAATGAACTCCGCCAATCATGCAATCCCTCGGGTCCCATAATCCTCTGGCCGATGATCCTCCTCACGGGACATCAGACTACTGGGTTCACGACTGTCATTTCAGATACACATACATACAGATCCTCCTCATCTAATCCTCAAATCGAATACCTCGGTGGACCACCTAACCTCACTAAACCGTAGATTTCCAAGATAGACACCTTTGTACAAGAAGTACCTATCCAAACATCTCCATGCCCTTCTTCATGATGATCAAGAGGAATAAAAGGCCTCACCCCATAGGACAAGTACCATCCGGCCCACTCCAAACCAACCAAAGGTGGAGGTGTGGCTCGGGTGCCACCTCGGGTCGGCCACATGTAGTGTCGATCCTACTTCAACCGAGTGAACTCCTGATCCCATGGGTGCTGGAAGTTTATCACTTCCACCTTCCGCCAGTTGCTTCACAGACTGGCTGATCACCGCTTGAAGCTCCACTGCTTCCATTCCATCACTGTGTCTATGGTGCTCACCATCACGTATCAAGTCTCAACTGTCTGCCTAACACGGTCCACCTCTAACATGTTGTATGTCATACCCTGTCATAAGGTCTCGCCTACTCACTCTCCATGCCCCATCCATGGCCTCTCCATCCCTCCTCATGTTATTGCTCCAGTGATAAAAGTGCGTGTCAAGCTAATAGAAACATTCATACCGGACCAGAGGATTGGTAGGTGTCACATGCTTTGGTTAATTCCAATGATTCGACCAGAATCTCGCCCATCGATATCCATGAAAGATGCTCTCTTGTGGTCATCACCAAGTCTCAACCATATCCAGTACAACCAGAGGTAACACCTTTGATCACTGGTCAACCAACCTCCATCTCTCATCTACCATGCAACCATTTAAATGGTGAAGGTGATCTCCCATAACTATGTGTTGCTGCAGAGGAGGGACATCTACATACTCCCCTAAGTGTTTCTCTTCCCTGCAAGGCACTATAGCCCTTTGAATGCCACCATACACCTTGAAATCTCTCTGTGAGCTATCAATCATCATGGTATGTTCGGACATACTCATGTCATCTCCTGAAAACTCATGATGCATCCTGTGAGTAATACCTGGATCTATCTCTATATGGAGATCAACCAATTCCAAGCATATAAATGGAAGTGTCCCCATCGACTGTACCGCTAGATCATCAACATCCCTTCACAATGTGACTAACTGATACATCTGACTATCCACTAAGACAGATGAAGTGGATCACTGACGAATCTCCTCAAGAGACCCATCCGATATAGACTCTGATTCTTGAAAGTTTGTCTGTGTGCCTCCCAAGAATCCTCGAGTGCTCTCCAACTCCCGAGTGAGTCGGCCTACCTCCAACTCTTGCCCCCTCGGCCCCAGGATAATAACTTGCCAATCCCTAGTAGGTAGTCTTTGTCTCCACAACAACCGCCGGTAGTCAGCCATCATCATAGACACTCTCTCCTCGAGAGTGTGAAAATCCATGGAAAATCCTCCATCTGAGCTACCTCGGTACACCACTCTTCCAACCATAACTGGCAGAATCGTGATGCATGTCATCAATATAATCTAGTGGCCGTTCTAATCATAGCTTCAACTCCAACCGTGTCGCTATGGTGTGACTCGATCATAGTCATGTCAATTTCATGCCTTCCCCAATCGCTAGTGCCATCAATAACAACACTCTCTGTAGAAGATAAAGCATTGAACTGATCCCTGTCTACGGTGGTACTGGGTCCTATATGTGACTGCATAACACCCCCAATTGCTATCTCTCTTTGAATCATATTGTATTTGGTGTGAGTAGTTGTATCCTCATGTGCACTCAACCTACTACCATCATATACCGATCCCAAGGGTAGTTGTATCCAGACATCGCAAGCATCGGCTATCCCGATCACCAAAGAGTGCATCCTTATCCATGCAATATCCTCCGAAGCAAGTGCTCCATCCACTGGCCAACCTCGCTTATCTCGGCCAAATCCAATCGGAGTCTCCAATATTGTGATCTATCTCCTCTCGACCGACCTCGGCATGTAATAACCGCATGCACGCCATGCCCTCCCCGATCTCGTAATACCCGGCCCATGGTGTACATCCCTCACACTAGGCTCATCTTATCATACCCGGACGTACACCTATCTCCCTCATCCCACGTGGCTATCATGGGTGCTTGAACAGGTGTCAGATGTGTCACAACCCCCATAGGAAGCTCATCATCTCTAGGTGTGCTAACACCTCGTGAATCTCACTAGTGTCACCACTCTCTCTCACAGGCGTAGTCAATGGTAAGGTGGACGCACATCAGACACACTGGGGCTATCGCCCTATCCATCCACCGCCTATCCACTACACAAGGATCATCATCCCCCTCAAGCATGCAAGAATCACTAGCTCCTGTGCAAGAGTCATCCCACTATCACTCCTGGGTAGAGTCACTATCACTAGCCAATGTGCAAGAGTCACTATCACTAACATCTATGCACGAGTCACTGTCATCATCAGACTACTCCAAATCCTCATCATCACTGTCCTCTTATACCTCAACAATATGCTTCTTACCCTATCTCCTACACACCATGATCAGGTTCCCATAAGCACCTTGCAACTCAGAAAGGCAACGCTATGCTCTCCCGTCGGGTGTGGGTTTCTCGCTTTTCCTCCTAATGGGCGGGGTTCAAACCTGGCTGCTTTTACTTTCCCTCTTGCCTTGGAGCCACAATCTTGTTTTGTTCCAACTAGGGATTTTATAGATAGGAACCATTAAATGTTACAGTGAGCCCTTTGAAATATTAATGGTTTTATATTCTTTCACACCCTCAACTCGTGAAATATCCATCTTATTGTGTAACTCAAGTAATTCCTACTGGCTGGTAGGAATCTAAGCTTGGATACCACTATAATGATCCCAAGCCATTATGCAAGGATCATCATTGTTTTCGTGTCTTTTAAAACTTTTTTGAGTGAGAGGTATGTCACAAACACTTTGCTGATCTACCTTTTAGATGTTTAAATGTGTATGCAAATAACGGAAAGAGATAACCATAGAATATACCTCAACCATAAGATGTACAAGATAGACAGTTTCAAACATCTCAATTTTCTTTATTCATAAAATAGAGAAATCAAGCAATGAAGATGTCATCTGTAATGCTCAACAGATGGCTAAGATAGACAATAGATAAGAGCTACTACAAATGATCCCGCCAATACAAAAGATGCCTCCAAGGTTGAATGAGAAATTAAGATCACAAGTAGATTCTAATGCCAAACTCTCCAAATAAAGAATGCCATGCTCCAATAGGAAGGCTAAAACTCTCAATAACTTAGCCCTCACGGGCTAAAAGTGTCCAGTCACCCTAGTAAATATGCCAACTAATAGATTCTGTGATGGTAAGAAACCCAGTGACCAATCAAGATCCTCTCAATCTCTATATAGATCTGAAATCCCCATCATCGGTAACTTGTATCAGCATGATTGAAACCCTAGATATCTGCCCTCCCCAAAAGTGTCCAATCACCCTAATAAATATGCCAACTCCATAGATTGGGTGATGGTGGGCAACAACCTGTGTGGACTCACCCTCTACTATCCTCAATCTCAGAGATCTGAAATCCACCGAATGGTGTGTACTCTTAATCGGATGATTAAAACCCTAGATAATTCAAATTGTCCCATAGAGGCCTCCCTCCAATGCTCTAAAATCCCCGTAAATATATAGATTGGGACACCAGTCACTAGTAAAGCTCTTGTCATATCTCATGTAACCCTAAATGGACTAATTCCATCCCCAAAATGCCTTCCGGCCTAATCGCTTCATTAGAAATAACTTATTCATAAAACTATCTCAAAGCACTAGATCTGATGTCCAAGGCCCCGCAATGAAAACCCAAGTCATAGAACCCTCAACGGCCCTGCCAAACTCCTACAACAAATCTCTCTTCTGAAGATGGTGCACCCTCTTTACTGAATCCTCAACCGGTACTCTCTATCTAGACATGAAACTGATGTAGAATCCTCCCAAACTCAGTGGTAGATCCGAACTAGAATGGTGGGATAGTATTGCATCTCTGAGACTAAGCTTGGGACAAGATAGGTGGAACTTTTCCAATCGAATCGTCCTCTAGGGGTTTGTTATGTCAAACCTCTCAAAACCCCCAATATTGGACTCACTAGCTAGAAGCTGTAAATGTAACAATAAGATCATACATGAATGATGAGAAGAGGCCTCGCTTCCTTTGTATAATTTTTGGCTCACCTTGTCCCCAACACTGACTCATTAATTGAGTTATTTAATTAATTAATAAAATCACTTGAATTTAATAATTCCTTTTACCCTAAAAGTTCTTTATCTCCATAAGCGTGGCTTCTAGCCACTGAAAAGTCACTTCTAGCCATCCATCTCAGAGTGTTGATTCTCCTTCGGATTCCAATGAGCTATTACACCGATAGTTCCTCCTTCCAAGTAATGTGCCCAAAATGACCTCTTCGCTGAATTCCATTGACTATAGCTCAAAATAGTCAAACTGGAAATCGCTCTAATGCACTAAACCAAAGCCAACCTCGTAAGTGAATAATGGCTCAGCAATGTAATGGAATATGATCATCATACAAGCCGGACCCCAAAATGCCTCCCAATAATCCATGTACTCGCTATAAAATCCATCTGGCTACTCTGGTCATCTTAAACCTCTGCACTGTGATGATTTTCCAAAGTGGGGACATTACAACGACCCTCCTTTGCCTACTTCCCTCAATTTTGGAAGAATTTTTTTGTATTTCTCTTTCTCCTTATCTCTCCTCCTCACTGTGTTTTGTGCCCCCCCCTCCTCTCCTTGATCTCCTTCCTGCACGATCCCCCTCCTTCTCTGCAAGTCTACCTCTCTCTCCTTTCTTCCCATTCTTCTCCTCTTTCGCCATTTCCCATTAAAATTTATCCTAATTTTTATCCAACCAGTGAAATCACTCCATGTGGCAGCCAACTATTGATGACACATGTAAACCACTCATTTGATGACATGTGGAAACCAATTGGGTAGTGACATATGGAAACTAATTGGGTGGTGACATGTGGCAAGTCTTGGTAATCTATCACACAAAGACATGTGGCAATGGTGTGGACTGTTGACTCATCATTGAGTCACACTAACTCATTGTTGATTGTTTGATTACAAGGATACCACTGGGCATTATATGAATGACGATTGGGCAGTCAAAATTTTAATCATTTAATTAATTTTAAAAAAGCAGGAAAGGGATTCATCAAGGGGTTAGAGAAGGTGACATTATCAGAGTAGAATATTAGAACAAAAGGGTACAACCATAAACATGCAACCAAACTTATAATAAACAAACAAATATATCCATCTTCTCCCTTCCTCTTCTTCTTCTACGCCACTTTCGTAAGTCTTTATGTTTGTATTTCTAAACCAAGCATAAGGTTGAGTTCTTGAGTGTTTCTCTTGTAATATTCCAACACTTTTCTTATATGATCATGGAGTATTTACAACCATATATGTGACTTTCATATGTAATCCAAGATTGTCTATTGGATTCATGGGAATTTATCCCTTTTTGAGTCACTTTTCAATTGGTTTGCAGAGATGTTTTGTATTGTTGAATATATTTTATGAATAAAACTCCACTGAGAACTACTTCAGGGTTTTACTTTAATTATTTATTAGATCTTGGGATCTGCGAGGATGGTATTTTTGAGGTATTCCCATCAAATTATTTTCAGTATTAAATACATAACTCTTTTAAAGTTATTTGAAATGATCAAAACCATTTTGTCCTTTTTCTTGTGAGAAGATATGTATGTATCCTCTATTTGTATGTGATTTAGAGGGTTGCACAAATGGTGTTGAGTATGTATATATTATGATATTGAAGCATTCCTTTAACCTTTTTATTGTGAAGAAGATACTTGTTTCACACAAAGATAAGATCAGGTTATTAAAGAACCATTTCATATATATATATGAAGCAATAAAGGAGAATGCTAGACAACAAACCCCAAGTCTTTATTGCTTCATATATATATATATATGAAGCAATAAAGACTTGGGGTTTGTTGTCTAGCATTCTTCTTAATCCAAGATATTCAAGATATATATTTTAGCCAAAGAGGAGTACCACCTATATAAAAATATAGGGGGATTCATATCCTTGTGAGGTTGTTGTTTTGATCTTAATTGATTCAAACATCAAGAAGTATATACATATATTAAAAATGAAAGTTAATTATTAATTTAATAAAATTTAATTATACATCTTCAACACAAACATATAGTCCGCACAAATATAGCTTCCACACCTCCGCATAGGTATATCACGAGAGATGTTCAATATTAAAATGTCCAATGTGTTATTTCTTATGGGTGGAGACTTTTTCTTTGATAATATTTCCGCACCTCCACATAGGTATATCCACATTGTGCACATGTATATCCCCACACATTTATGTCTATTAGTTGGTGTAAAAAACAATTTTTTTTTAACATAGTCCTATACAAATAATTGAAATATTAATAATTATTTATTAATGTGTAATGTGCAATTTATTAAATAATTATTAATTACTTAATATTATTTATTATTTATTTAATATTAAATAATTATCAATTATTTAATATTAAATATTTAATATTGCAATGTGCAATGTGTTGTTTCTTATGTGTGGTGACTTTTGCTTTGACAATTTTATTGCACCTCCACACAGGTATGTCGCTGTAAAAATGATTTTTTTTTTTAATATAGTCCTATACAAATAATTAAAAACTATTTATTAATGTGCAATACGCAATGTACAATTTATTAAAAAATCAATTAATTATCAATTATTTAATATTAGTTATCAATTAGTTATTAATTATTTAATATCGCAATGAGCAATGTGTTGTTGCTTACGTGAAAAGGCTTTTTCTTTGACGATTTGTTCGCATATCCACATAAGTATATCCATGCACATGTATATCCTCGCATAGGTATGTTTGTTAGTTGGTGTAAAAATGATTTCTAAATTTTTTTAATATAGTCCTATATAAATAATTAAAATGTTAATAATTATTTATTAATTTCATTTCATTTCATTTATTATTAATAAAAGATAATAAAATACACACATTATGTATCCATACATCAAAACTTTGAAAATCGCACATGCACCTATTATGTACCCGTACATGCACCATCCGCTACAATTGCATAATTAAGTTGCTTATTAAATTCTCATATGTATGCACGTGTTCCAACCATGCAGTACAACTGTGTTGACTGGGCAGAATGGCCCAACAACAGTAAGGGGTACTCCTTGATGCAAAGTATTAGATTATGCATCGCTTGGTTTATGAGACCCATCTGAATTCTGTCCCAGATGCCATTACTGGTTGTGAGGGTGAAGATGGATGGTTATGGAATGTAAATATGTAGATGAAGACTATATATGAGAAGAAACATAATCTACTTCTATTATGTTCTATCCTATCCTAGTTAGGAGTGAATTATCATAACCAAATGAGTTGTATTGAAGATAAACGCTGATGGAAACTTCACTCAGATAGTTGTAATGAAGACAAAAAGTTAGAAACATATGCATATGTAGAATAAATAACTAGAAAAGTTCAAACTGTATTATCCTCATACATCACAACTCATATGCACGAGACATATAAAAGATAAAGCGAAAAAACAAGACTACAAAAAAGATATAGATTGTGTTAGATTAGTCTATGAGAAAAAACATCCTTACAGTCCATGTGAACAACATACATTCCATCTAAAATAGTTCACAACAAAACAACAACACATGAAAGTTGTTCTCCCTTTTATAAAATTGGCCCCAAGGGCTTCTCGATATTCATTAACCAATTATTTTATCCAAAACAATTTCTAGAGTGTATACAGAGCTTGAAGATCCTCTTCAATGTGGGTCTCTTCCCATATTTATATTATATTTCCTAACTCCCTTGTGACTTATTGTATTCCCACTCAAGAAATTGTTACAAAAGGTGACCTTTCAACTTACTTCCCTAGGATTATGACACATGTTGGGAGAAAAGACAAAACTGAGGATAGTTGGAAAAAAGACAAAATAAGATGCAGTTGACAACAATTTCATATTGCTATTTTTTCTTTTATCGTGGACTCTTTTCCTAGATGTATGTTGTCCAAATTTCCAGTTGATTGGGGAATCAAAGAAGAACATTAACAATCAAATATCAGAACCACGAGAGATATGGAAAATAAAGAAGAATCAATGATCACTTGCTCTACAAGCCCAACACAGGAAAAGTGATTGTTATGTTGGCAATGGTTGTTCAAAGCATATGGTAGGTGATAGGAACAGGTTTATAACTCTGAAGAAAGAGAGAGATGGATCAATTTCATTTGGAAATAATCGTTCAGCTAAAATTATAGGTAGAGGCACAGTTAAGCTTGGAACAAAATGTTCTACTGATCGAAGATGTGAAAAACAATCTACTGAGTGTAATTCAAATGTGCGAATAAGGACACACACTTCAATTTGACTTAGAGAAATGTAAAATTAGGAAAGAAGGATTGGGAAAGTTAATGGAAACAATGATAAGGAATCCAAACAACATATATGTTTTGAAAGAAATTGGAAAAGAAAATCGTTGTTTAGGAAAGGAAAATGAAAGTTGGCTCGGGCACAGAAGAATGGGTCACATGCACTTTGACAATCTTGTCAAAATCAACACAAAGGAAGCAATAAAAGAAATGCCTAAAATTTCAGAGTCAATGAATAATCTATGTAAGCATTGTCTACGGGGAAAAAAAAAATAGGAACAATTTCAAATCAAAGGAGTACTCAATGAAAAAATGATTAGATATTGTACATACTAATCTATGTTGACCAATGAGAACAAAGGTATTAAATGGTGAATAGTAATTCATGTTATTGATTGATGATTATACAGGAATGACTACAATTTGCTTTCTCAGGAAGAATTCAGAGGAATTTGAACACTTCAAGTTAAACAAAGAGATGGTTGAAACAAAGATAGACTTGAAAATAAAATGTTTGAGCTCAAAAAATGGTAAATATTTTACATCGAAAGAATTCATGGATTTTTGTAACGAACATGGGATAAAAAGACAATTCTCAGTAGCTAGAACACCTCATCAAAACAGAGTTGCTGAAAGAAATAACCTGATAGTATAGGAGATGGTCAGAACCATGTTGAATGATTCCAAGTTGGGTGACATATTTTGGGCACGGGAAGTACATACAACAATTCATATCTTGAACAGAGGAATGCTCAGAAGTAATAGTGATAAGACTCCATACGAGCTATGGAAAGGAATACCGGAAAATGTGAAGCATTTTAAAGTATTTGGAATCAAGTGCTATATCAAATAGAAGACGACATGATATGACAATTTGACTCTCGAGTTGACAAAGCAATATTTTTCAGGTATTCAAGAAAGAGAAAGGCATACAAGTGTTTCAATATGAGACTCAACAGAATAGTGGAAAGAATCAATGTACATATTGATGAGGGAAGTGTACAAAAACCCAAATAGGAAATCAAAGACTCAACAAAGCAGGAAGGAGAAGAGGATTTGAAAGAAGAAGTAGAAGAAACAGAATCAGAAGAAGAAAAAGAGAAGCTAGAAGAAAACAAAGAGAAATAAGAAACTCGAAGAAATTTTCGTTTACTAGAACAAATACATCTAGCACTATTTTCCACAGTTGAACCCAACAAATTTGAAGAAGCCAACACTGATGAACACTAGATCAAAGCTATGGAAGAAGAACTGGATCAAATAGAGAAAAATGAAACATGAGAATTTGTTACAAGTCCTATGGATAAGAATGTGATTGGAACAAAATAGGTATTCAGAAACAAGTTGAACTAGGATGGACAATTAACCAAGAATAAATAAAGGTTAGTATGAAAGGTATATGCTCGGGTTGAAGGAATATATTTTGAAGAAAAAAATTCCACAGTTTCTAGAATGGAAGCAGTTATATTGATATTGTCTTATGCATGTTCGAAGAAAATCAAAGTATATCATATGGATGTAAAATCATCCTTCCTAAATGAAGAAATATAAGAAGTCTACATCGAACAACCAGAAGGGTTTCTACTGTCAGAAAAGGAAGATTATGTTTACAAATTTAAAAAGGCATTGTATGGACTCAAACAAGCCCTAGAGCATGGTACTCAATATTGGATATGTATCTCCAGCAGGAAGCGTTCGGAAAAGACAATGCAGACAATAATCTCTACATAAAGGTAAAACAAGATAGTATGTTGATAATTAAATTTTATGTTGATGACATTATTTTTGGAAGTGATGATGATAGGATGAGTTATAAAATTGCTAAAGACATGTAGGATGAATTTGAAATGTCATTAATTGGTGAGTTGTATTTATTTTTGGGACTCCACATATGTCAGGAAGATACATGTATTTTCATCTCCCAGACCAAGTATATCAAAGAAATGCTAAAGAATTTTGAAATGGTAGATTACAATCCCGTAAGTACTCCCATGCATACCAGTTGCAAATTGAGAAAAAATGATCAATCCAAGGATGAAAATTAGAGACTTTGTAGATCGATGATTGGCAATTTACTCTATGTAACAAAATCGAGACTGGATGTGATGCAAGCATTTGGAAAGGTGGAAATATTTCAAGAAACACCGAAGGAAACACATGTTATGGAAGTAAAGAGAATATTCATATATCTCAAAGGAACAAAAGAATATGGATTATGGTATCCAAAAGGGAGTTATCTATCTCTAGTTGCATATACAGATGCAAATTGGGCAGGAAGTGTTGATGATAGAAGAAGTACAAGTGGAGAAGCCTTCTACTTGGGTGATTTTCTGGTATCATGGTTGAGCAAGAAACAATCTTCAGTATCATTGTCCATAAAAAAAGCAAAGTATATTGTAGCAATAACATGTTGTACACAGGTTGTATGGATGAATCAAACTTTGCAAGACATACAGGTGGAATATGACGAGCCCATTCCGACATTCTGTCGTAATACCAGTGCTATAAGTATCTCTAAGAATTCAGTGATTCATTCCAAGACGAAACACATTCCAATCAAGTTTCACTTTCTATGGGAACAAGTTATAGAGAATAACATCAAGGTAGAGTATGTTGGTACAAAAGAACAGATTGCAAATATCTTGACCAAACCTCTTCCGAGGGAGACATTTGAGTATCTTCGACATAAACTTGGAGTAGTTTCATCCCCACATTGATCTACATGGTATTTTTCACAGTAACATAGGGGGAGAGAAACAATAATAATTAAATACTTGAATTTTTTTGAATGCTTTTTATCAGAGATTTTCTTGAGGAAGCACCATGCATAGAAACATTAGTAGATATCAAAGGCTTACATATTGGGGGAGAAACCCCAAGGAGAATTTATCCTTTTCCATTGATGACAAAGGGGGAGAGCGAAACAAAGGCATGAATATAGGGGGAGCCAGCATGAGAAAGAGAAGTATGGTGGCTAAATGTTTCCATCAATGCCAAAGGGAGAGATTGTTGAAAGATTAATTAATTGTTGAAAGAATAATTGTCGAAAGAATAATTGTTTATTGTCATTGATGTCAACCCTTGAACAAGAGGTTAATAGGTTGCATGTCAGTTTCATGTCCATGTCAATTGCATGAGATCCTCATCAGAAGTTAACAAGTTGTATAAGAAATTAACAAATTGCATGTCAACTAAATGAGATCCTCATTAAAACACGGAGAAGAGTCAATTGGAGATTACTTCTGTGAATCACTTCTGAGAATATAGGTTGGAGATCTAAGGTAGTGAGTTGAAGACAAAGAAGTCCAATGAAGTAATAAGTTTGTAGGATCTGAGAGTATGGAGAAGAAGGTTCAAACAAAGATTCTTTGAGTAAATACACGACTTTCAAGAGGAAAAGTGTGTACATCCACGGGTTCCAGTGATGAAAAGTGTGAATACCCATGAGTAGATAGTGCAAAGGGTTACGGACCTATGGGGAACATTTGTGAATATCAAGGATATAAAACTCAAGTTAGCTACATGATTGAAGGTATGTCTTCCTCTATGTGTTAGGGTGGGTATTTTGAAGAAATCCTAAAAGGGTATGTCTGAGTGATTGCATAAGCATTTGATTTGGATAATTCTCTTGTGTTTCTTGGTATGAGGTGTGTGTGGTTGTAGTCTTGATGAGATATTGATATCAATAGCAACAATATAAATATTAGAGATAACAAAAACAACAAGTTATCAGTGACAAGGGTAGTGACAGATTGTTCTACATTTATATTTAAGGGTCGATGGACAGGGCAAGGAAAGGGGGTTGTAACCTCCTTCTGGTTGGAGCCAATAAATTAGGGAGTTGGAGCTTCCTTTAGGTTGCAGCCTGTAAATAGGGAGTTGTATCTGGAGAAATAGGAAGTTGGTGCTTCCAATGAATGTACTATTTGATAAATAAGAAAATATTTCTCTGATTTTTTCCCTCATTGGGTTTCCACATAAAATTCTATTGTATTATGTTTATGTGATGTCTATGAATTGAATTATGATGTTTTGAATGCTCATGATATTATTGGAGGTTTTGTATTGTGATTAAAAGTACTATTGTGCTCATACTGATTGACCCCCCAGTGTTCTTTTTTCTTGTATTCTTCAAAGACTTTTTCTTATATGATCATGGAGAATTTACATCCATGAATGTAACTGATGGAGATTTGTGTATTGTTGAATATTTTTATGAATGAAAATACACAAAGAACTGCTTCGGGGTTTTACTTTAATGGTTTCTCAGATCTTGGGATCTTTGAGGTTGAAATTTTGAAGTATTCCCATCATACTATTTTCAGTATTAAACGCATAACTCTTTTAAAGTTCTTTGAGATAATCAAGATTATTCTCTCCTTTTTCTTGTGAGAATATATATACATTTTATCCATTAATGCCCCTCCGCCTCCCACCCTCTATATAGAGGTATTTTTGCTTCGAATCAAGGACGAGTAATGCTTCGAATCAAGGAATGACGAATTGAGTCTAGAACAAACTGACCTTAATGAATTAAGGAGTAAGAGTGCATTATTAGAAAACGTATGGGGATCTCAATGTATTTTAAATCTAACTGACCCTGACAGGCAGGATAAGTCTATACATGAGTTTATCCTCTATTTGTATATGATTTAGAAGGTTGTATATATGATGATGAGCACAAGCATATTCTGATATTGAAGTCTTCCTTCAATCTTTTAATTGTTGAGAAGTAATTTGGTGCACATAAAGATCACATCAGGTTATTAAACAACCATTCCATACATAAATCAAAGAAATAAAGATCTAGGGTTTGATATCTAGCATTCTCCTTAATCTAAAATATTCAAAATATATCTCTTAGACAAAAAGGAGTACCACCTTTATAAAAATGCAAGGAGATTATTTCCTCATAAAATTGTTGTTTCCATGTTAATAAATCCAAACATCAACAAAAAAATATAAAGATAAATTATTTAATAAAATTTATAAAAATAAATAAATTATTATTATTATTTTAACTATAAATTATAATTGAAAATTCAAATTTGTTTGTCATTAAATCATAAATTTGTTTGTTATTAAATTTATGATTTAATGGTGAAAATAATGATATTTAAGTTTTGTATTAAAATTCCTAATAATTAATGTTAATAAAATAATACCTAGAAATATGAATAAAATAACTTTAATAGAAGTCGAACATCTAACGATTTAGGTAGATGAAACATATGGAATGTGGAAGACCAAATGATTTGGTATTTAAGGAGTCTCAAAATGAATTGCAATAGTCATCACCCATATTATAAATTTCCTCTCAAAGATCAATATCTCATTTCTATTTTGAATGAAGATTTCAAGTTGAGCTTTAGATGAAGAAAATGATGTACTCGTATAGAGTTTTACATGCAATTTTTTTTGTTAAAGCCATTGTAATATTTATTGAATGTTGAATTGTTTTGGTTGAATATATTGTTTTATTTAAGACAGGCTTGTAGTTGTATTCATGTTTATTGTACAATATTGAATCTTTTTGTTTGTGGTATAAGGGACTTCTTTTATTCAGAGTTTTGAGTGATAAAGTTTACGAAGGTATACAGACTCTATTCTTTCTGGATTTGAATTTTTGACTTTTAAAAAAAAAACATGTATTCTTAACCATTAGACCCACTCAAACTAAGTTGAGATAATAGAAAGATTCACCATTCAAAATTTAGTAGAAAATTAATCATTAAACTTTGATAATTAAATTCAAAACACATATTATCTTATTCAGTAATAATTAAACTTATATTATATTATTAATTACATGATCAAAAAAAATTTATTTTTATTTTTATACTGATGGATGGTTTGAATTAAGAATCCATATAGATAAGTAAAAGGCTATGAATTCTTTACTTCTCTACTACTATTACACCTGCTACCAGTTTGACTCACTATTAATATGAGTTTGACCATAAATATCTCCTTCCCTTCCAAAGTTTGACATTAACAAATATGTTTTTGTGATTTTTCTTAAATTAATATGTATTTATTCACTCCATCATTGGTGGAGGGATTTCACCTCTTATTCTGAGGCCGACGACTGTGTGATCATTATTTATTCATTCCATCATTGGTGGAGGGATTTCACCTCTTATTCTGAGGCCGACGACTGTGTAATCATTCGACATATCACCTCACATGCATCCATTGCTCTCGGAGGCCGTGTAATCATTCGACATATCACCTCACCTGCATCCATTTCTCTTGGATATAGAACAGTACCTCTACAAAACCGTTGTTTGCTCACTGGTTATTCTTTGTGAACTTTCTCCATGCTCCTGATGCCCTACAAATTCAACCACATAGTTTACCCGATTGATTCAGTTCAATATCCAATAGCAGACCCTCCAGTTACATATCCCATTTATCTCAGGAGAAGTAACCATAATGGCAGGGAAAAATACGAAGCACAGAAACATAATGGGACCATTTATACGAAGCACAGAAACATAATGGGACCATTTGTGTCCGCAGGGAAAAATCTGAAGCACAGAAACATAATGGGACCATTTTAGTTTGCAACGTATTTGAGAGGATTGTGAGGAACCTCTCCCAACCTGTGGATATTATCAATGATGGGCCATGGAAACGATCTTGAAGGCAACTCTAGATTTCTTTATCTCTTCGTTTTCAAATGATATTTTCATAAGAAGACGATGACCAAAACTAGTATAACAGTCCTCTTTCTCTCTAAAAGAAAACTCTTGGATGAATGTCTCATATTTCCATGACTAGGAGGTCAATCAAGTGAACAACTCTATTCCCATTGAATAGAAGGTTAATGTGTTTCAAGATTAATATTCCAACAAAAAAACACTATGCTCAAGGAGATTGTGTCCACTCATAATAGTAAAAGGATTTGTTTGGGTTTAATATTAAAAAAAATACATTCAAACATATGTCAAGCAAGGGATATCTCTAGATTTTAACTTTGTTTACTGCAAACAAATTTTCAGTAAAAGAACATAAAAGATACAATGGAAAATACAAACATTACACTGAGATTTTTCCTCTGGAAACCCAAACCGGGAAAACCAACATATTCTATATTTATTCATGGTATTACATTGTTTACAATACAATATACATATAGGAGCCAGCTGCATCCAAAACCCTAACCCAATGACCTGGATTAGTCAACAACCCTAATTCCTTAACCGAAAATAGAAAACCATCGAAAAAGAAACTATGTGCCGAAAAACCACTTAAATATGCAACGCTACTACTCGTGCAAAGAATATAACACATACCCAACAATACCAAGAGTTTATATTGGAGAAACCCCAAGGGGAAATTATATTCAATCATGCATTATCAGTGTGTATTTCAATTGTACAATAGACCCTTTTATATAACAATAGGTGACCATAACAAACATTTTATAATTAAATATTCAATTTAGCCGCATGCAAGACTATCTTCCATAATCTCTCCATAAATATCTTAACTAATTCTATGAAATTCTCATTGCTTAATGCCCAATAAATTGATTTATCTTAACTAATTTTATGAAATCCATGAATTGAGGTCCTAAGTGCCAAATAGGTTGGTTTATTTCAATCTCTATTGAATTCCTTAATAAGAGGTTGTTTTGTTTCTATCTCTATTGACTTCCTYAACAATGGCTTCCCTCTCTTAGTCCACTCCATATATCTAATAAGGTGACTTTACCATAKAACTTTAAATGCCAAGATATGCGTTTGTTGTTATCTATGTGAATGAAAAATTTAAAACTTAAACTTTTTAAACAATAAATACCTAACCATGGCATACCAATGCATACAAATTRGGGCATATATACCTTATTAGAATCACTTCAAGGTTAATATATATACCTAGACATTTCAATTTATGTAACTTTGATAATAATAAAATTTGTATTACTTATTGAAAATGAGACAAAGTGGGCTGTAGGCACTTGCATCAAGTTATGTGGTCTAGTTGGTAAAGGTCAACAACTTGTATATGATTTTACACTCAATAAAACTTTGAAAGGGAAATTATTTTCAATCATGTATTATGCATGTGCATTTCAGTTGTATAATAGGTCTCTTTTATATGACAATAGGTGGCCATAAAATTATGTCAATTAAATATTCAATTCATCTACTTGCAAAAATATCTCCCATAATCTCTCTATTCATGAAATCCTCATTCATAAATTCTCATTGTTTTCATCTTGCATTCATACATTCTCATTGTTTTCATCTTGCATTCATACATTATGTTTGGTCTATTTAGACATTATTAATCATAAGAAGGAGATAATTCTTTTGTATTTACCAATAAATTATTTGAGCAATATATGCTACAACAACTAGATTGTGCCTCTCAAAGCTCAAATGTCGAGAAAAAATATATATCTCTCCTTCAATGTATTCAAGCAAAAAAATGATGCCCCCAAGGTGAATAGAACCCTAATTTGCACACTAAATACAATCTACTTCTTACCAACTCCACAATAAAACAAAAACGAAGCAATATCAAAATACCTATATGGATAAACAACTCATGCTTCTAGTCGATACAATTGTATTGCAGTCAGTCGATTCTTGACTATTGTTTGGACCACTCTAGTTGGGTACACCAATTGCACTTTTCCAATGCTAGGGACTCTCTCTCTCTCTCTCTCTCTCTCTCTCTCTCTCTCTCTCTCTATATATATATATATATATATATATATATATTATTCAAACATTTTTATGTGGCTCATTATGAATGATAAAGTTTTAACATGGGAATCCCTTTAGAAAATAAATAGAGTAGGTCCAAGTATATCTTTACTTTGCAGGTGTAATTAGGAAAACACTTCACATTTGTTCTTGCATTGTAATTTTTCTTAGAAAGTTTGGGTTCAGGTTGGTGAGATTTTGGGTATCCATAACCTTTGTAAATGTGAATCTCTAAATACATGTCTTAATGTTTGGTTTAGTCAACAAGATCTAAAGTTATTTCAGGAAAGCCCATATCCAATTCTTTGGGGAATATGGATAGCTAGAAACTATATTTTGTTTGAAAAAAAGATAATTCCTACTTTTTAGGTAGATTATGTGGTTAATGCTTTATTTCCATATTATAAAGGTTTTCCATAGGTTAAACCTCAAAGAATTCTATTGGAGATACAACTGGACAAGTATTTATCTTGGGGATATTTCAATATGGCTTTTCAAGGCCTAGATTCTATTAGTGGGAATGGCTTCATTCTACATCTTTCAAAGACACATAGATTTTAGCTCAAAGATAATATAGGAAGAGGAACAAATAACCAAGGGGAATTCAATGCCTTAAATAACATAGATTCTATTGCTTACTAAAATTTTCTTTGGATAGAGGGATTGATAAGATTTAGGTCATGGGTGATTCTTCTATGGTCATTAATTGGATGAAAGGAAGCCTCCAAGTACACACTAATTCTCTCCTTGCACTAGAAAAACAATTGAAGGCAATATCTAATAAGTTTCTTTGGGTTAACTATTCTCATATTGATAGAGAGCACAACAAGATTTCATATCATCTCTCAAAGGAAGGTCTTCAACTACCTATGCTTTATGGTTCCTTGGAATAAGTACAAGATGGTCATACAATTATTTACAACAATTTTTATTTAATGATTTCTTAACTCCTTTTGAATTTGTAATTTGTGAATACATCAGAATATTAAGTCTACTATTTCTTTTCAATTACTTGATACATAGTATACTTGATATTATGAAGGTTGTGGATGTTTCTGGGTATATAGTGAAAGGTTATGAAGAGATATATCTATAGATGATCTTTTTTGGACTATGCCTAGAGCACCTAAGTATTTTTGTTTCTCTCGAATATAAATATTTTATTTTTCTTTGAAAAAAACACTATCTTCAAGAATCAAGGACCCACCAATTCTCAACAAAAATATACATGAGCTAGTCAATAGTGTTTTCAAAACTCAGTTAGTTCACTAACCGCTATCTTGGAAAACAATCTAGTTCACTAAGGCATGTATGAATGCAAACATGACATTCTAAAAGCCGTGCAGATCCATAGATGCAACCATTCAAAGGCATCACAACAATGTTCGATTGCCTAGGCTAAAATCTAGTTAAACAATCAACGCATTCTGACACACGATTTGTTGTCTACACACAACAAATATATGCTCCACTACAAGGATTTAGTTTCTCTATTTCAACTATAGGTAGACCATCCTTGTAGTGGAGTTTGACTCTCTAAAAAAAGGATTTAGTTTGTCTACCATCTTGTACTTCTTCCAAGGAACTCTAAAGCGTAGGTAGTTGAAGA
Organism: Picea sitchensis; assembly: GCA_010110895.2. Lineage (NCBI taxonomy): Eukaryota > Viridiplantae > Streptophyta > Pinopsida > Pinales > Pinaceae > Picea > Picea sitchensis. Next base: position 52,765 of record SNQJ01S0074167.1, on the reverse strand, counting down.
CCTTCCTTTGAGAGATGATATGCAATTGTGTTGTGCTCTCTATAAATATGACAATAACCTTTTTGAAAGAGACAAAGTTAAAAAAGGAAAACATATTTCCTTTTTTAGAGAGTCAAAATCCATTGCAATCATTTAGTTTGTCTCTTTCAACTATAAGTCAAGGTTATAGTGCGCGGGCCAAAAATATCTCAGAGCACACAATGCACTAAATGCGTGACTATGTACGAGAAAAATCATGCACTCCTGTGAACGACACATTTATGACTCTTGTCAGCCCCCCAACCACTTATGGACCAGCTCCCAACCTGATTTGACCTCCATATCTGAGCGAAATCTGAATGGGGGCCTGGTCAAGGACCAAAGGGTGCTCTAAAAGGTCCCTTGTTCACACCAAGAACCAATTATATTTTTCCTTGAATAAATGATATAAATGAAAGCCATGGGTGCACTAAGAAACTAATATGTTCATAGTATTGTTATGTTGCCTCTATTCTCCCTTAAGAATCCTCTTTTCTCCTTGGAGTATCGAAACATCATTGCAATAGGCCATCCCACTCACCTCTTAAGGGAATAGGCATTGATTTTCTTCATCATTTTCTGGTTTTCTTCCATTGTAAGAAGAGATCTCCATTATGGAACTCAAGATCCCTCCCAAGGAGGAAGAGGGTATCCATAAGTCCTCATTTTTCTCTACTGTGTTTTTCCAATTAATATAGTTAACCATTGGTGTCATTATCTCGGTCATTGGTTGATTATTTATGGTTCTAAGTTTCTTATGAATTCTAGTTTTTGTTTTATTAGTTGTTTTTGTTTTATTAGTTGTTTTAGTTTGTTTATTTTGTTTATTACATGTGTTTGGCTTGTTTAACCCACTCGTGAACTTTTTTTCTTATCAAGCAGGTCCAACTAAGCATGAAAGTGCCATTGTTTTTCTCACCCAAGTGACGAAATGGGCAAAACGGATTGATGACTATGTTGGGGAGACAGTATCAAATTACACCTTATTTGGGATTAGAGAGCACTTCTTTTTAATCAATTTTTCTTGCAGGTACCAAAATTGTCCCAGCTTTACCTGTCAAAAGAAAAATTTTGAGTTGGAGGAAGAGAATTTCACTCAAAAATTTTCTCCTGGCGCATATCAGAAAGTGTGTAGATATTCCAGCCCACAGATGCACACTCAATGCACTATGCGCCCCACAAGATTCTTTTCTCTGTGCATTTTGCGCACTGTGCATCCACTGCGCACCTGTCAGAATTGTAACCCGTGCACATATCCAAATTTTCAAAATTGTAAGGGTTTTTGTGATGATTTGAGAGCCCCTAGCCTTCAGATTATTGCTTTCATGCAATTTGTAATGCCCATGCACTCCACTTAGAATCCTTTCCCATATGAAAGGTTAGCTAAACATTGGCACTTAGGGGTAAAAATAACCAAATATTCTCCTCTTTTGCTTTGGTTGCCACATGGATGGCTTGTTTGGTTTGTAAAATTTAAGTTGAGATTATTTCTATCACATATAAAAACACTTACATTGGGACCAGAAATTAACTTTGATCATTGAGCATGTTCTTCTCTCACACCATAGAGTGATCTTGAGAATCATAAAGGTGGTTAAAGGGACATTTCATCTCCCTTAAAAACATTAGGATAGGACAAATCCCCCCTAGGGCTCCTCTTAGTTTCTTTTGAAATCATATTAAAGTTGTAAGGGCCCATACATGCCCACATGTTTCAAACTTAGGATAGTTTCTTGAAATTTCTTTCTTATTTTACATCACTAGGGAAGTTTAAAGATGAAAGTAATGGGTCCATACATGCCCACATGCTTGAAATCTAGGATAGTTTTTCAAATCTTTCTTAGTGTAAACAACATTAGGGAGTTTAAAGGATTGGTAAGGACCCATATTTCCACATGCTAGTTCTTTAGGGATTTTAAAATTCCGCAAGGTTGTACCAATGACACTTAGTAAACTAGGTAACAAATATTTGTAAGGGCCACAGGAAGTCCACATGTTGTGCTAGTGCTCTGTAAACTTCGTTCGGCTGAGAAAACGAATGACAGAGGCAACCTACAAACCAAATTTAGGGCCAAAAAATAGCCTTTCCAACCTAGAGAAGGCTCTCTCTAAGACTTTGTTTCTGTACATGTTATGGCTTTAAACTATCTGCTAGATTTAGCACTTTCATACAATATTTTTGGTTCTATTGGAGAAAGAAAACAAGACCTTCAGCTATGGAGTCAATTTAAGAAAACAAGAGAAACAAATGACTTGGTGACTAAACTTGAGAGGATAAAG
>SNQJ01S0074167.1:23803-44713 GCA_010110895.2 Picea sitchensis | reverse complement strand
TGACAAATTCACTTTCCTTCATCTCATTATTCCACAATTAAGCATGGGTTCTCTTACTCCACAAAGCATCTTCCCGTGAGGGCTTTCACCATAAGGGGACCACTTTGGAGTTCATCCATATTTACTTTTTATCAACCATGACAAAAAAATAATGAGTCATATTTACATCAAACACTATTGGGTCCATTACCCAAACCTTTGTGCTACGCGTCTTTCTTCAAGGGTGACATCAATGACAACCAACCTTAATCAACATTCTTGACATAGTTTCGACCAAACTCGACATAAAATTAGGGCCTTCACTCTGGGCTTCAATTATCTATTGACATAGTGACTCGAAATGCCTTCTTTGAAAAAAAAAATGAAATGGCTATTTATAATGACATGAAAAAATGAAATAGACCTTACTAAACCAGATAGTGATTGAGGAACCTGCCATTTATAGGCCTTCTGCTATTGGAATCTGCGTTAATCTCTTCTAAAAAATATGCGTTTTTCCCATGGTACATGACAATTATGAAAGGTATCATCCAAATATGATCAAATTTTCCATGCTTTCCCTTATCTTTGTTCCTCGCGTCCCACTTTAGCACCAGATCATCCACTTGGAATTCCTCCTGTTTAGAGTGCTTGTTGAAAGTTTTCTTCATCTTGTCTTGGTGAAGTTGTGATCGGTTGTAAACCTACTCTCTCATTTGTTACATGTGAATCAAATTATTTCTCCTTCTCTAAGTGTCATTTGTCTTGACCTCTTGTTCTTGTAGTAACTTCCTAGCAGGAAACCCCAATGAGGTGGGGAAAAATGCATCTGTGCCATATATGATTTGGAATGGCGACGTCGAGATAGAATTTTTGGTAGTGACTATGTCATCCCATAGCACATAAACGAGTTTCTTATGTCAGGCCTTCTTGTTGTCCTGGAGGAGCCTTTTCATAATCTTGGTTAAGATTTTGTTGGATGACTCCACCAATCCATTACCCTGTGGGTAATAAGTCGTAGAATGTCCCAGGGTTATATTGTAATCGTTACAAAACTTTTCCATTTTCTTGGACTTAAATGCAGCTACTTATCTTTGATGATTTTGATAGGGAAGCCGAACCTATACAAGATGTTGGTCTCCAAAAATTGAATGATGACCGTATTGGTAGCCTTCCTCGTTGGAAATTCTTCGATCCATTTTGTGAAGTAATCCATAGTCATAAGTATCCATTTTTGCTATGCCAAGGATGGTGGATGAATCTCTCCTATAAATTCCAGGCCCCATTGCATGAACAATGCTTCGACCGAGATCGGGTTTAGCGACAGGGGTTGCAGATAAAGATATGGCACTCGTGGAAACTGTAAAATTCTTTGTATACATTTGCGAATATGCTGGGCCAATAGTAACCTTCCATTATAATTTTATGCGCAGTGGATTTCCAGTAGTGATGTCCTCCAAAGTCGCCTTTGTGGAATTCTCTAATAGCTCGTTCCACGTCATCTTCTAGTAAGCAACTCAACAATATCCCTCCCAGATCTTTCCAATACAGAGAGTTATCTAAGATGTAGAACTTAGTAGCTTTCAGCTTTAAGAACCTAGCCTTGGTCTTACTTAACCCTGGGGAAGCTTGCAGATTCTTCAGCACATAAATGATGTCTGTATACCAAGGCAAAGTGATGAATTTATGAGACACTTGTGCGGTCATTTCTTCTTGAGGGTTCTCCTATAGATCAACAATGAAGTTTATTCCCACAGCATCGTAGTTCTATTGCGCCATCATTTTTGTGAGGCCATGAACCTTAATCATATTTTTGGGCTTCATTTCTAGGTCATATTCCAGCATGACTGCGATCCACTTACCTCTTCTTCCCCAGGGTCATGCTGAGTCAGGATGTCCTTGACTGATTTGTTGGGAACATAAGTGATAATGTGGGAATGTAGTATGTAAGTATTGAAATCCTTGAGGGATTTCACCAAGGTTGTGCTTGTTTCTCCATAATATCCTACCTCAGTGGGGAATATCTCAACATCCTACTGAAGTAGGCTATAGGATTTTCAAAATTTTGGTCATCCTTCTATAATAGTACGCCAATGATGGTATGCTCTCAGGCGAATGAGAACAAGATGAAATCCTTTGTGAAATTTGGGCTGGCCAATATGGTATCCTTTGTCAGCACTACCTTGATGTCTTCAAACAATTTCATGGCTTCAGGGTTCCATTTGATCTCATTTCCCTTTCTGAGAATGATGGTGATATTCTTTATAATTTCTGCCAGATTCAGGATGAACCTTCTCAAGAAATTCACCTTTCTCAGAAAAGAATGCACCTCCTTCTTGCTGTGAGGAGTGATGATTTTCAGGATTCCTTCTACCCTATTGGGATATATATTTACCCTCCTTCAAGATGATGTTCCCCAACAATTTACCTTCTTGCATTCTGAAATGTGATTTTTTCGGATTCAAATATATGCCAAACTTCCTGTATTTTTGGAAGACCTTCTTCAGATGCCCAATATGTTGTTTGTCGGAGTCAGAATACACTGTGATGTCATCCAGGTAGATCACGATAAATTTGTCCTTTTCCTGAGAAAATTCTATATCCATCGCCCTCTGGAAGGTAGCTCTAATGTTCATAAGGCCAAAAGGAATCTTAGCATACATGAATGTACCCCATGGTGTCATGAAAGTTGTATTTTCCTAGTCATCCAGGTGTACCATGATCTGATTGTAACCTGAAAAACCATCTAGCATAGACATATTCTAGGATCCAACTACCTTCTGCAGAATATATTCCATCTTAGGGAGTGGGTAGTTATCCTTGAGGGATACTCTATTCAAGTTTCGAAAATCCACTCACAACCTTATTTTGCGACTCTTTTTCCTTACAGGCACCAGGTTGGCAACCCATTTCGAAAATCTTAAAGAAAGAATATTTTTTTCTTCGAAGAGTTTATTTACCTCTTTTTCAATTAGCGGCAGTAGTAGGGGATTGATCCGTATTATATTTTTATTGAAAGATTTTTGGTATTCTTTGAGAGGAATGACATGATAAATCAATTTAGTGTCGTAGACTTTCCAGTCATCATAACTCCAGGCGAAAATGTCGCGAAAACATTTCATGAGTTTGATGTAGTCTTGTTTGACCTCCAAACTGAGCGTCTTTGATAATTTAATTATCCTCAGATTCTTCTAGGTCCCGATGTTGCAATCCTCAAAATCCTCATCATTCATGGTGATCTTGGGGTTTCTTGCAACATCATTTTCATCAAAAAAAAATCCAACAGAACCAATCCTTTGGGGATGATATTATTATTTAGTTTCACTATGTCCCTCCCATCTATCTGGTTCTAAAAGGGGTCATCATAACTACACGTAGTTGTGCTTTCATCTTTGTCGCAACAACAATCCTCATCAATGTTTACATTAGAGAACTCGTCGCTCATTTTGAGAAATCTCTCCACCTGTTTTTCATCCTCAAATGCCCGCCAATACTTGACATTATCGGGCACCAACGGCCTGTGTTTTAATTCAATCTCATACTTTCTGTTGGGAAAAATGGGAATTTTAAAAAATGAGGCCAAGGTGGCCAAGGAATCCACATTTTGATTTTTCCCCCTCGGGATCGTTGATAAATTATACTCCGAGAATTATTCGAGGAGGTCCAACACTAGGTTCCTATACGCCCTTAGTCCGGGGTGCTTGAATTTTTATATGCCTTTCACTTGGTTTATAACAAGCTCAGAGTCTCCATGCCTCCCTATCCTCTTTGCGCCCAACTATTTTAAAACTCTCAGACCCAAAATCAATGCCTCATACTCAGCCATGTTATTTGTACAATCGAAGGCAAGTTTGTACGAGCAGAGATTTGTGCCCACCTTGGGAGGACTTATCCATACACTGCCCCCTGCCACTTCCTTCCTGACGGCTTCATCAAAGATCATGTCCACATCTCATTCTCTGTGCAGTTCCTCAGGTCTACGCACTATTCTACTCATCGCACAACTTTACCCTCGACAGTCATGACGGTCGTCGACTCTTCCTCTTCAAAGCTCAGGTCATTGTAAAACATGGAGGAGTCATTCTTAGTGTCGACGGAATAGATAGGGTGGTTATTTGGATGCGTCTTGATAATCACCATGTATTTGAGCAACGTGTCTCTGTACAACCATTTCTCTTGGCCAAAGACAGGAATAGTGGTGTACAACATATCCATCTGTAGGATTCCCTTCAATTTTGAGGCCCATGACCTGGACAATAGCATGCAAAATTTAAGGGGTATATCAGCCACAACCATGTCCATAACCAGATTCTTAGAAGGTATTTGGGACAATGACACAACAAAATATTTGATCAGACCCAAACATTTCACTTTCCTTGAATCAAAAGAAAAAAGATCCTTATAGGGCCAGGTGATGTCCAAACCCAACTCGTCCATGATCACCTTAGGCATGAGATTGTGCAACGCACCTGAATCCAGCATGGCGTAATGCAAAGTCATGTCATGGACCTTTTTATTGACATAGAATGGGGGAACGTCCTTAGTATCGCCCGTTTCCTCCACACACGAACCAAACAAAATGGCAGGGTGGTCATCCTAGATGTTCAAGGTTTCAAGAGTCTCTCCCATCTTTAACATTTTAATAATTTGATCCTGATATTCTCCTTTCTTGATGAACTCGTTGAAAGGGATGAATATTTTAATCTTGGACATTTTGTTCTCAAAGTTAAAAGGGGGGGAGACATTTTCTACCTCCTTGACGCATGTCTCCCAACTTGTTTTTGGTGCTTTCCTTGGAACCTCCTCCTTTGACTTTCCCTTTTCAATCACATCCTTGGTCAGGTTGTCTTTCTTTGGTCGGCTCGTGGAAGGGGTGTCTTCCTGAGGTTCCCTTGTGGGGTTCGTCTGCTGAGTTTTTGTAGATGCCTTTCTGCTCCTGAGGTTGTATTGCTTTTGGAATTGCATGATGGCATTGTGATAACCCTTCCTAAATTCCTCTGTTTCCCATGACAATGCGTCATCAATATCCAGCATAATATCATCATTTTCTCTCATGTATTGATAGTGTTCTCCCTTTGTCAAGAACACATGTGTGTCCATGTTGTCACAACAATTCATTTGATCTTGGATCATCTAATCAAAATATTCATCTGCGTAACTTTTTTTGAATGGGAGCCTTATTTGTTGGTCACCCTGGTCTTTATGTTCCCTTTGCCTGATCTACGGGACCAGACCTCTTCTAAGGTTCTGATTTCTGGGATGGAGGTCATGTTGTTCTCAGACGGAAGGCTTGTTTCCCATGGACATTCTTTCCATCAACTTCTCCATCATCTTCATCATCAAGTTGAACTTGTCCTCCAAGGGTCGAGAAGTCGATGGTTGCGCATCTCCTTGGGGTTTCTTCCCACATTTTTTGAATCTTTTTTTGATCTTTCCTAATTCCATCAAGTTTACCTCGAATTCGATTGCATCACTCATCATGGCGTCTAAATTATCATATCTTCTCTACCTCAACAGCAAGGAGAAATCGTTGTCAAAGGATTCGGCGTATTGAATTTGCGAAGCCCCAGGAGGTGGCTGGACTTCTGTGGGAATTGAGTTGTAGAACCTCATGAAATGGGCCAAGAAATATTTCACCATATCCTTCGACGCTCTCTTCATATTGTTGTATTGCGTCAGTAGCTGCAAAGGATTCTTTTTGTCTCCCCATCTAGCAATGAATGGAATTTCAAATGTGGTAAAGTTGGGGATGCTTGCTGCTTGGAGGGCCTTGAACCACTTTCTAACCTCCCCCAAAAGACTCTGTGCGAAAAACTGCATCTTCGCGTTTTCATGATCCACCTCTTCTAGATCAATGAAATCGTTGAACCAATCCAAGTGATTTTGAGCAGAGGTGTTTCCCTCGACATCATACAACTTGATCCTCTGGTTGTAGTTCTAGGGAAAATCATGCAGTTGGAATGGCAGAGCAAGGGGGGCAAATCTGGCGGCCATTTCTCTAGGAGGGTTTGGGATTTCTAGGATGTTTTGAGCGTGGACTATAGCAGCTTGCATGATTTTGTTTCGTATCAGAGATAGAAACATCTTCTCATCGAAGACTATATCATCCAAGCTGGTTTCTTATTCAAACCTCAATGTTAGCGCTCTGTAAAAAACTTTCAGCTGAGAAAACAAATGACAGAGGCAACCTACAAACCAACTTCAAGTCTAGAAACTAGCCTTTCCAACCTAGAGAGGGCTCTCTCTCAGACTTTGTCTCTTTACAGGTTATGGCTTTAAACTGTCAGCTAGATTTAATTATTTCATACAATATTTCTAGTTCTATTGGCAAAAGAAAGCAAGACCTTGGGATATGGAGTCAATTTAAGAAAATGAGAGAAAAAAATGACTTGGTGACTAAACTTTAGAGGATAAAGGCTAAGTAAGAAATGGTCTTTCCATTAAAAATTGTTGTGTGTGTTGAGAGAAAAACACATGAAGCAACTCGGAGCACCACTGGGGATGAATTCGGTGTTCACTTAGAAGAAACACAATCGTCTAAATGACACAAATCTAGAGCACCGCGCGGTGAATTCTAGATTTGAATAACGTTCTAATTTAAAGAAAATATAGATATGAATATAAAGAACATAGGAAAGCATGTACGTAAAGAGATATTACAATACATCAAACCGCTACCATTAGAATCTTTTCATCAACGTTTCAGGACCTCTGCATTAAGTTTCAATCGAGTTTGAAAGCTACATTCAATAGTTACTATCTACACTATTTTTCCAACCAACCTAACTTACATTGAAAAGACGAAACATATAGACAAGGGTGTGCCGCTCGGGATACCCTGCTCTCTAAATACTATCTCTTGAAATTAGGCTCTAACTTTTCTCTGCTAGATGACTCTTCGTATGGCACTTTACTAAAAATAGAAACTTATTATACTCAATCGCATAATAACCGACGTCTTTTCCATGATAGTTCAGTCATCAACAAGATTTCATTGTTAGGGAGTGATGTGTCAATGCTTCTTCTTTGACAGAGTATTTGGATGATCAAGTGCTCTATCAACCTCCTATCATCCATTGAAATGACCTTTATTTCTTCTATGCTATCATTTGTTGGAGTGTGCATGTGGTGGGTAACCGCAGACTCTCGCAGGTGTTTCCAAGATGACAACACCATCTAGGGGACAACACCTTTCTTCAAGATGTCACATGTTCAAAGCACACCTGTCCTTCATAATAGATCGATCTCCAGCGTTGCACATCGTATTATTTATGCACGGGTACCTGTCATAGTCCCTACTTCCCGGTGGAAAACAAGACATGAGGAGACAAAATCCATGCCACATTTGAGAAGAAAAAAATGGAGTCAGTCGATCATGCTTCTAGCCTTGTCTGCAATTTTGATATCTGAAGAATTCGCCTGAGAGACCAGTTAGGCCTTTTCATATTTATTACTTGTCTTTGAAAAACCACGTTCCCTTTCAGCCTCTTCCACGCACTGGGCAGAGCCACGTGGACATTTTCCAGGGCCGGTCTACATTCCTTGAAGTTGTTTTAATTTCTTTCTTTTGACATCCTCTGTGCTTCACGCAGTTGGATGATTGTGTCTTGTACTTCCCTAAGCTACCCCTTGAGCCATGTCACATTTCCCTCTCAGCCCTGTGATGTTGATGCCTTTAGGGTCTTCACTGTTAACTGTTGTCTCAGCTCCCTGTTCTCCTAGTATAGCTTAGCAATAGCGAGTTGTGCTTTCTTTAGATACTGTGACGGTTCACAAATATCAATGCCTTCAATGTCTATCCTTCTCCTTCTGACAGGACCCAACTCTTTGGGAAAAGACCTTTACCACTTACACATGTTTTGATTCTGATGTCGCTTCCTGACTCCAAGGGAAAACCAACTACTTTCTGACTTTGACCCATTTGTTGTTTGGTACATGACCTCACATGCTTTGATACACAGACCATGAATCAACTAAGACTGACTCTAACTGAAAAAATGACGGCACTAACATGTTGCAAATTCACACCTAACTTATTAAAATTTGGCACACTTTTTCACTTTGCTCACACACAAAGTCACTCCTCACTCACGTAATTTCCATTCTGAATTGTGGAGATTGAAGTAGGTTTTCTCCAAAGGAATTTTGAAACGTCCCACTACTTCTTTGAAAATTATCCACGCCCACTTATTTAAAATTAGATTGGTTCACACCCCCAATCTCTCAGCCCACCACATATACATTTGTTTCTAAAAACTCACCAAGTTTTCCTCCACGGGAGTTGCCAAAAGAAATTTTTAGTCTAGGTAGGATCTCGGGGGTAGGCATCCAAATAACCCCCCGTTATCTGGTTCTCACATTTTCAAACATTAGAAGTTGACAAATAGGGAACTTTCAAATCCTCTAAGTCAAGTGTTCCTACACCATAAGGCAGGGAGACACCCATTAAGGGTTGAAGGTCGAGGTCTAGTTGTTCTGTGTGATCCCCCTTGAGTCACCCAACTCTTGGAATGGATCCAACCCGTGACCCATTTCTGAGGCCGAAAATCTAAATGTTGCACTTTGACCAAGGTACCTAGTGACCAAATTTAGGACATCTACCCAGGTGGAAATTGTGGGCTGCAATTGCAGCTTGATCAGATTTTGTGTGGCTATTGGGAAATATCACCATCTCTTTCGAGATATGCCTCTACCCTCATTATAACTGATTATTTCATCCTTCACTAGTTTCTCTTACGGTGGCTTCAGACCCCACTATTGAGTGCTCTTGGAAGGTCCAATGCTATTTGAGAAGAAGGATGATACATCTTTTAGGAAATGCGCATTTGTTTTATTTGTTCCCCCATGCGAACAAAATCCACCTACCCACATGTTTKCTTATTTACATTTTATTTATGTATGATGCTCATTTGATTACATGCAATTGTGAGTTACATTATCTTGTAAAGGTCCAAAATTATACAAATCTATAGTTCATTTATTACTCTCATCACCATTTTGACACATTCACTTTTCTAGTCAGACATCATAGGGGACCCATAGAATCCCCATTGTTCCAAGAACTTGCAAAATCTCCAAGTGAAAACAAACCTTAGATATGCATATTTCCGACCACATCCATGAATGGCGTCGACGACGTATTTTATGTAAAGCGGAAACCACCAAAGAGCAATGCCTCAATTGGTTTCTAAAATCACCCGTCTCTATACTTGCCAAAAATGTAGCCTCCACTTTTCCTCAGTCCAAAGAGGAACCATCAACAAGGCCCAACAATTCGACCTTATCTATGCTTGTTCATGTTACTTATACATAGTGTTACTTGATGCACCCAGACCCATACCATTTCACCAGGACAAACCTAGAATGTCTCACGCTGCAGATGGGTTGATTGGTACCATGACACACCATAACCATTATAACCAACCACCACCCATACATAGTGCACCTCAATATCCACAACCATATGGAGGGACATATTATTACCCCCCACCCCCTTACCAACAACCATATCATGTTTCTCCCCACCCACCCATGAGTGGACCCTCGCTGACACCCATGATGCCTCTAACCTCTCAACCAATTTCATGTTCCCCTTCTACCTCAACATATAACCTGGGCACTAGTGAAAGCACTTCACCTTCCTATGCACCCTACGGATCATTGCCACAAAACAATCTATACTTTCCATTTCCTGGTCCCCCACAACCCATGGCTCCTCCACATGGAAAACAACATGTCGGCGTTAACTTTGTTCAACCCTCTCCCATTCAACAACTTCATACTTTTGAAAAATTGAATACAGAAAATACGGCCCATCAGTCAAATAATGCCAAGAAGAAAGAAAAAAACCAAAACAATAATAACCTGGGACCAGAAGGAAACAACCCCCAACAAAACCAACCCACTGGGGGAAACCATAATCAAGGTAACCAGAACCCCCAAAGGGACAATAACAATAAACACCAAGGGAAGAACAACAACAACAACCTCAAGATGAACTTCCCTTGTTCTCTTTGCAGTGAGTATGGACATTATACTCACCATTTCCCCCGAATTTCTTATCTCAAACGAATGAAAGAATCAATGAATCTGGCACGTCCTCCAGCACCACCTGCCCCTCAGCAAGCCCCACAATAGTACTTTCAACAACCACCCCTAGCTATCTTGCAAAACCCTATTCCACACCAAGGTGTGATGAATAACCAATAGAGGGTACACCCTGCCCCACCACTAATGGGGTAGTATCAAAACCCAGGGCCCATCCACCCTGGAAATCCAGCGGATCACAATATCCTCCTCACTAGCGAAGAAGATATTCTTCTGCAAACGTGTATTCGTCAATACAAATCACCCCTTGAATCTACACCAACCACCTCGGAAGTGGCTCCATCTACAGCCAAACAACCCTTGATGATTCCATGCCCTAATACTGAACCTACCATTCACATACCTTGCATTCCCTTACGACAGAATGTCAGTAACCCTCAGGCTAGGGAAGCACACAATTACAGTCTTGTTGATGACTTGGCACAGTCTCCTGCAACCATGTTTGTATTGGAGGTCCTCCAAACCTKTCCAACTCAACATAAATCCTTACTTTTCTCCTTGGGTGCACTCGAACCAGCTGATATTAGACTCATCACATTTGATCTAGATAGCGAAGAACCATGCCTCCCTGCTCTGGTAGATTTTCGAATCCCAGTAAAATTTCGAGACATCGTGGTTCATCGGTGTGTCATTGTTGAAGGTGCATCCACATGCATCATGTCAAAAATTGTATGGTAGAAACTTGACTCCCCTGAGCTAGTACCATCCACCATCACCTTGATAGCCTATGATGGTCAACCATCCTCCCCTGAATGGCTATTCCAAAATGTCCCTGTCGAACTCGGGAGAAAAACCATCTTTATCGACATTGAAGTTATCGATGCCCTGCTCAATTACAATATCTTGTTTGGAAGTAGCTATATGTACGCAATGAAGGAAGTATCATATTCTGTGTTTCTAACGATGATGTTCCCCCACAACGAGAAAGCATCACCATTGACCAAATTACACATTATGAGCCTAACCACTCCGCCAACATCGATAACATATTACCTCTTGTCCGCACTAGCTTAGATGCTTATTCGCTCAATGACATGGGCCCCAAAATTTTGAAGGACACATCCTTGTTGGGGGAATACCATGGAGCACCCCCTCTCATACATCCTTCAACACAAGTGTGTGTCATATCTTCTAATGGAACTGACACCAGAGACACCATTCCTCCCATTGAGGCTTCTCCACACCTTGACATTCCACTAGTTGAAGAAATATTACCTCATGAATTCCTTGAGGACCCTACTACACCACTTATCCATGATTTCCCCCCCCTCCAGTGGTAAATCCCAGTTTGGGAGACAATCCCTCAATCCATTACTCAAATTCCCTTCTTATACCCCCCACCTGGATTTCAATCATTTCAGGTAGCCACGACACTTACCCTTCCTAACATGGTTCTTTCCAAACCTGTATGGTATCTACACCCACCTGCGATGGTTCCTCAACCATATCTCCCTCCTCAGCTAGAGGGAATACCGATGTAGATTCTAGTATAGGCTCCAGACACACCACCCTCACCCCCAACTGCCAGCACCACTTCCACTACTGAGGGTAGACGAAAGAAGAAAGATCCCACAACTCCACTTCCTCCCTGAGTTCAACCTCCTTGCGCACTATGTGAAAGAGAGGGACACCCCACTAATAGATGTCCTACTCTTCCCGAGTTACGAATCTAATCCAAATCCCTCGAGAAACCACATTGCTCACCACTTCACCAAGCACATCTATTACTACTACATCGTCCTCCACTACAGGCAGTAAAGGGCTGCGAACCAAATTTGCTTGTGCCATGTGTTTATAATATGGCTACTACACTCATCATTTCCCAGTTCTACCTTAGTTTTTCCATACGCTAGCTGCAATATGCCAAACCTTTCAGCAAGAGCCCTCTTCACCACCCCTTTTTGGTATTCACATTACTAACATTCACTATGTCTCTTCCTTAATCCCCAAATGGATGAGATGCCCTTGCACTCTCTGTGACTCACTTGCTCACTTCACATATCGGTGTCATTTGATTGTTTCATACCGAGGTCATCATTTAACCCCTATTCAACCACATCTGACCACCTCACCACTGGTCCTACACTCTCTAGATATTGTCAATATTACCTCCCTTGAACCTGAGTCACTTCCCATCCATCCATGGTTCACAGATCGATTTTCTGAGGATATCCCCCTGAATCCTCTGAATTCTCCAATAAATTTCCCCCAAGAAATCTTGCCCCCTACCACAATTTATCACCCACAGTGTCTGGACATTTGGTTTATGTAAAGCGAGCCATCGCGCCATGTATGCGATATCTCCTCTACATCTTCGCCACTTGAGGACAATCACACTTTGACAATCGCCCATGTCACCTCCTCAGATCCCCTGTATTCTTGCATTTTCCACAACGATGAAGATATCCTGGAGGAAATCACTACCCCCGATTTCCCATGGAATGCGCTCCATCACTGAGTGCTTTTTCTCTCATAGGAAGCCTTTGACCCTCCTAGCAAAGCCTCCATATGTGCAATCGAAACCAAAGATTTTATTCCTTCAGGGCATATAGATTGGTTCAATAACCCTATCCTTGCCCCAGATGCTTTTGAAGAAGGCAACATGGCCAATATCTCCCCCACCATCAAAATCGACATTTTCCCCTGCACCCCCATGCGCGGTTGTGTCAAGCACAACCACACATTATGCGTGGAAGATGGAATTATACTCATGCATCTAAACATGGGTATTCTTCCTTCTCCCGTGCATTAGTGGGCCCACCCCTAAAATTACCCTTGTACGACCATCCATACACCCCCTAACTCAAATCTACAACATTCACGCTATGCAGGAGGATGGGACCACTAACCTAACTCTCACAACTCTTGGATCGGGCGACTCGAGTTCCTGTAATATCCAAATCTCCTCCAGATGATCTTGGCAAATCATTATAGTGATGGGTACAAATGAGGTGGCATTGTG
Source organism: Picea sitchensis (assembly GCA_010110895.2). Lineage (NCBI taxonomy): Eukaryota > Viridiplantae > Streptophyta > Pinopsida > Pinales > Pinaceae > Picea > Picea sitchensis. Next base: position 31,665 of record SNQJ01S0074167.1, on the reverse strand, counting down.
GGCCCACCAACCATATATAGTCCCTCTTGCCAAACATCCACACTCAGTTACAGGAGCCCAAAGCCTAGGCTTCCCGATCCGTTATCAGCCACGGGATCATGGTCCCACAATCTACACAGTCACATTCCCCGAGTCATCATCTGAATTTGGCCCCAAGGGAGCATTTTTCCCACGTCATGTCTAGGTATGCATGCATATTATGTTCAAAATTATCAGATAGTTGTTATATCTTATTTGTCATCAGATATTGTTCATGTAGGGTATTTTGTTTTTATGTGTGCATGTACTTGGTCATCACAAACGATGCAGCCCCTTCAGGTATATGTTCAACATTGGCATGTAATTATTCCCTATGAAAATCAATTGCATCTCCCAGTCACACCCTCCGACGTTCACCTTTAGGATCCTTACGTCTGGCTTTGTAATATTGTCACATCTGTTACATTTTGGTATTGTCACCTGATAGCACTCTCCCCCACATGATTTGTCCCATTCATAGTTCCCCTTGGTAACTTGACACTCATGTTTCTTTCACCCATAGGGATGGGAGTCTTGATAGGCTTATGCACTTCCGAGAATAAGCCACATATTTCTTCTTATCATATTGCTAGCTTTACCAATGGGCTCCTAGGTCATCTCATCTCAGTTTTATTGACTGGACCTCTGCAATATCATTATCCCTCCATCTCATCCACCATTAGTTTGCCCATCTACAGATTTCTCTCCATTCATTTACCCCATACAGAAACTCACCCATGGGCCCCCCACCCTCCACCAGTTCTCTTCGCAACTTATGCCCTCACAGGCCAAGCCATATTGCACTGGGGCACCCATTTTTGTATCTATACACTCATCCCAAATTATTCTTTATTTATTTGGTAATTGTAAAAAGCCTCTGTTTCCATCATTTACTTAGATTTTTGTCATCACCCTTGCTAGCCTTATTTTACCGGCAACGCAACCCATCTCGCCCTTAGTTGGGGCATCAACTCTCCCTTTTTCATTCTGATATTGTTCACGAACCCTGAGTATCCCAAAATCCATGTACCCCTGATCTTTGAGTTTGTCCACTTTGTCAAGCCTCTAGCACAATTTAACCTCATATTTAGTCATCTCCCTGACACTAGATACATGTTTACGGTTGCTACCAATCCTCCTTCAAAATTCCACAACCAAGGGCAGTCTTAAGTCTCACCACATCTTGACTTTGTCCATGTTACCTATCAATGTCTGATCTAATCTCAGTGGATTTCACAAAGCCCTTTGCTTCTTAGAGTCGTGTCTCCCTTTTTGTCGACATCAAAACAGTTTCGAGAAGGGTGACAATATCTTCACTCTCGTTACCTTTACAATGAGGAGACTCTGACGACACAAAGAGAATCATAATTTCTCTGTGATTCCGTTGATCCCCTTAAACATTCGACTTCAGCGAAATATCATGTTACGGTAGGTCTTACTATGCGACTATTTCATTTGTTTTATAATAGCTGAAGACCTCTGAATTTGTTAGGCCATCAATGCCTATGAGTCCTCAACACTTCTTACATGCGTCCTTGCCTCAATTCAGAGTATGTTCACCATTCAAAATTGTCATCTACCATTATCAACCACCCCGGAGGGCGCTGTAGTTATCTACATCAGCATACATCTTCAGTTATTGTCTTACATTTTGGGTTACATGACACGAGCATGGGGCATGCCTGCCTCGTTTGTATACAAATTTTCTTTTTTCTCCCTACAGAAAGGTTTGGGTCCCACAGTTTCCCCTCTCCCTTCGACGGATCTCTCTTGCAGTTCCTCTCGGCTCTCTTCATTACAATGACATTCTCATTAGAATAAATATTGATGTATTTCAACTATATGTATGATCCTAACCTCACACATCAGGGAGAATATGTTATCACTGAAATTTCGTCTCCAACATTGCAAGAAAATGGTTACAGAAATACAGCAATGCCAACAACAATTATTTCACCTGCAACACTAAAATGCATTTGAAAAGGAAATAACTATACAATTGAGAAAAAATTGGCATGCGCAAAATCACTAAAGGAAACACATGCACAGTGTGCAGGCCAACAAAGCTCTCAGAGCGCACAATGCACCATATACACAACTATGTACGAGAAATGTCACACACCCCTGTGAATGACGCATTTATGATTCTTTTCAGCCCCCCATCCACTTATGGACTAGCTCCCAACCTGATATGACCTCCATATCTGAGAAAAATCTGAATGGGGGGCTGGTCAAGGACCAAAGGGTGCCCTAAAAGGCCCCTTGTTCACACCAAGAACCAATTATATTTTTCCTTGAAGAAATACTATAAATGAAATCCATGGGTGCACTAAGAAATCAATATCTTCATAGTATTTTTATGCTGCCTCTACTCTCCCTTGAGAAATCTCTTTTCTCTTTGGAGTATCAAAGCATCATTGCAATAGGCCATTCCACTCACCTCTTGAGGGAATAGGCATTGATGCACTTTATCATTTTCCATTTTTCTTCCATTGTAAGAAGAGCTCTTCATTAGGGAACGCAAGAGCCCTCCCAAGGAAGAAGAGGGGACCCATAAGTCCTCATTTTTCTCTACAATGTTTTGCCAACTAATATAATTATCCATTGGTGGCATTATCTTGGCCATTGGTTGATTGTTTATGGTTCTAAGTTTCTTATGCATTCTACTTTTTTGTTTTCTTAATTGTTTTAGTTTGTTTATTTTGTTTATTACATGTGTTTGGCTTGTTTAACCCACTCACGAACGTCTATCTTGTCTAGCAGGCCCAAGTAGGCATGCAAGTGTCATTGTTTTGCTCACCCAAGTGACGAAACATGCACAACAAAGTATCTAAGTGATCCAAGTGGACCGCATCAACTCTTACGTGTTCAATAGTTAATGAATCTCCAACTTTGCTTAACTTCCTTAATAATCGCCTCCCTCTTTTGGTCCACTCCACACATTTAAAAAGAAAAAGATGAGTTTATCATAAAACTTTAAATCTAAAATTTGTCTTGATAAACCATAAATGCTTAACCATTGTATACCAATGCATGAAAATTTGGACATATATACCTTATGTGTCTTAGTCTACATATGAATGTAAGGCCGTACCCTACATAATGAATGTAGTACCCTACATAATGAATGTAAGGCACTACCTTACCATGTCATACCACACGTTAAATTAATGGTCCGTTCTTTGTTTAGATTTTAACTTTTCAAAGTGATAAAACCACGTTCTCCATTATTCATTTCATTAGACTTTTACACCTTTTATTTGTAGAATGTATCGAAAAGTGGAATTTTAGTTGGCACTATGTACTGACATTTCAATTTATGTAACTTCGATAATAATGAAAATTTTGGTAATATTGAAAATGAGACAAAGTGGGTAAAGGTTAAGGTTAACAACTTGCTTGTAAAGGACAAAGTGGGTGGTCGCAGTTGTTAAGGTTAAAGGGTAGTCGTACCTGGTAAAGGTTAATAACTTGCATTTAAAAGGTTGGTAAAGGCTAACCACCACCTCATTCCCTTTGCATTTAAAAGATTGGTAAAGGTTAACCACCACCTCATTCCCTTTGTATTTTGACTCAATGTGCCCTACATTGGAAGATGTGCAGCAAAATGGTTGGTGAAGCAATTGGAAAAAAATTGCATTGAATTTTTTGCACATGTCATTGGACAAGACACTGAAAGGAGGCAAGGTGATGAGATAACGTAGAGGAGACAAACATTACTAACTTGTTGTGCCATGTCATCAGCTTTTTTTTATGACCCACATAACCCAACAATGTCAGGGATGAATGTCTTTGTATGTATGCTTTGTCCCAGTCACGTTTTATCTCTTTTGAATAAGAGTTACAAAATCTATGAGCAAAAAGAGAAAAACAAAGGCAAAATAACATGAAATACAAATCATATGAGAGGTATTTCAATGGAGTTGATTTCTATATTAAAAAATAGGTTATATCAAAATTTATTCGATGAAACTTTAATTAAATATAATAAAATAATGTATTTTTAATTAACTTAGCTATATAGAATTAATGACTAATGTTGAGGAGATATCAAATCGATCACATAGTATCAATTACAAAACAATCGAATAAATTGTTGAGACGTATCAATTCCCCCTTTTTTTAATGAGAACATGTCCCCATGTTCTTCCCTCTTTAAGAAGAGCTTTACATATTGTCTTTGATAACAACTTAGCACTTTACATATTGTCTTTGATAACAACTTAGCATATTGCTTAATTATAAAAAAAGATCAACACTAACAACAATAAATACAATCCATATACCATGGCAAATCAATTCTACCCAATCTTAGAAAGGCATTTCATCTTGACTTTAGATTTGTTGCCCAAGAAGAGAAATTGTGGTAGATTGCTAAGAATGTATGAATCATTGTAGTTGTAATGAATATGTGTGTAATAGGATTGCAAATGAGTGTACTAGAGGTAGGACAAGAACAAATCGAAGTCGTTGTAATTCTTACTACATTCTTCATAAGTCGAAATTTTGTTGCTCAAAAGATTGAGATTGAATTCCTATTAAATTGACGTAAATCATAATGTAAGGCGAGATTTAGAGAGAAGTGAAAGGCTAAATCCCCATAGTTAAGATTGTATTTATGATCATGTATTCCAAGGATGGAGAAATGATTCCTTAGAGAAACTACATAAGCTATGTCATTTGCAAACTCAACATATTATCGATGTTATGGGACTGTCATGGCATGAATATTAGGAGGAAACGAATATCCATCACCATAGCGACAACCTACAAAGAGAAAAAATGTTCAAATAGCTCTTGGTTGACATGATGAGGATGTTACACCAAGCCATCATTCTGTTGGTTGTGTAGCTTGATTATCTTCATGATTCAGAGGTCTTGTTTTAGCCACGTTTGGATCCCAATCCTTGGTGGGGGTTGATGTTCCTTTGCACGATTATCCCCATGCACTATTACATTGTAGCAGGTGTAGTGGTGGGAAAGAGCCCCTAAGAAAAAAAAATTGGGCGATTTTTTGCATCCACTTTTTGGCGGTTTTGACACACTTTTCTAGCCCATGGTTTTCTAATTCCGGTGAAATAATTAAGGTTGTAATCTAATCCAAGTCAATGGATTAGAGATTTTTGGATGTTGTGGGATCCTATGTAATTTTGTACTCAATATGGACCATTCATTATTAGGTCACATATATGATGGTAGAGTTTATGTTTGTATCTTTTGCCATAGAATACAAACCTCTTTTTAAGAGGGAATTGTATTGTGGCTATGTATGGTGAGATATTGTATTGTGATTAAGAGAGGATACTATGAGAGAGTGAAGAGGAGGTTGCAGTGGATGTGTTTCAGGTATTATCCCTTCATTTTGCTAGATGAAATAATGAAAGGATTGGTTGTTTCTCCATGGACATAGCCCATATTGGGAGAACCACTTATATCAATGTCTCCCTTGTGTTGTGTTCTTTTGTGTTTTATTTCTACATTCATTTTGATTTGTTTTGTGTATTTTTATTTCTCTGTGATCTTATTCCTAACAACTGGTATCAGAGACAAAGGTCTATTTGGTTGATAAACTTGCAGGAAAGGAGGGTTCCTAGTTTGAGTAAGAGCAATGGTGGAAGAAGACAAGTTTAGGGTTGAGAATTTTAATGGCCAAAACTAACAGCTCTAGAAGATGCAAATGGAAGACTATCTATATCATAAGAATATTTTCTTACCATTGGGTAGAATATCAAAGAAGTCAACAACTATGAAGGATGAAGAATGGGAGGTTCTTGATAGAAAGGCACCAAGAACAATATGGTTGTGCCTGGCAACATCAATGGCTTTCAACATTTCAAAAGAAAAGACAATAAAAGAGAACAGAGGAAGACAAAAGGGAGAGAGGAAAGAGCCCATTGAATCATGGGAATTCTAATAAGGGAAAATACAAATCCAGAGGGAAGCTAGAGTGATGGAATTGTGGGAAGAAAGGACACCTAAAGAAAGACTATTGGTCTCAGAAAGGAAAACAAGAGGATGGACAATGGGAGAATAATCAAGACGCAAATGTAGCAAGTGATGTGTTGCAAGAGCCTTTAATCCTTTCATTAGATAATATTATTTATTCTTGGGTGGTAGACTAAGGAGATGAATTTCATGCCACACCCCATAAGAAATATTTTCAAAACTATATTCAAGGTTTCTTTTGGACAGGTTTATTTGGATGATGAAAAACATATAAAATTGTTTGAAAGGGTAAGATATAGATAAAATTACATAATGGAAACCAATGGTTATTGAAAGAGGTAAAACACATTCCTAATTTGAGAAGATATTTAACTTCAGTTGGGCAGTTGGATAGTGAAGTCTATATAGTTACATTTACAAACAATTCATGGAAGGTCACTAAATAATTATTGATAATAGAAAAATGAGAGAAGGTAGGTATGTTGTATTTATGTTTCAGTAATGTTGACCCTTCTATCGCTTTAGTTTCTATAGGGGCATATACAACATTGTGGCATCGTAGGCTTGGGCACATGAGTGAGAAGGGGATGCATATTCTCCAATCAAGGAATTTCTTGCTAGATTTGAAGTAGGTTGACTTGGATTTCTATGAGCACCATGTTTATGGAAAACAAAAGAGATTCAAATTTCTCAGAGTTGGGAAGAAAAAGAAGAGTGATAAGTTAGAGCTTGTGCATACGGATGTATCAGGACTGACTCATGTATCATCTCTTGGTGATTCTTATTATTATGTTACTTTTATTGATGTTGTGACTAGGAAAACTTGGGTTTATTGCATTCGGAAAAAAAATGATGTCTTTGATACTCTTAAGAAATGGAAAGATTTGGTTGAAAATGAGACAATAAATAAATTCAAGTGTCTCATATCAGATAATGGAAGCAAATATTGCAGTAAGGAGTTTGATAGTTACTGTTCATATCATGGGATTCGTAGAGAGAAGACAGTTCCAGGATTACCACAAGAAAAGGGCGTGTAAAAAAGGATGAATAGGAAAATCAAGGAGCGTGCAAGAAGTATAACAAAGTTACCAACTTAACAAGAACTCACCATAGTTTTTGTTTTTTGAGAGGTTGCTTTTATTGACTATTTTTACCTCGTTTCAAAAAGTGGTGCTACTGATAGCACCCTTTTTTTGGGGGGGGTGCGGGTGGTTAAAATTATGACTTGATCAAAATCATGCTCTTGAAAAAAAAACCATCAAGGCAAATTGACCCTTGAATCAAAAAGTGGTGCTTCTAGTAGCATCAATTTTATTTCCATAGTTAAAATCACAACTTAATTGAGATCGTGGAATTGACAACCGATATCATCACAAATAAAAACTTTAAAATCATCTCCTAAATAAAAAACTTGAAAATTTATTTATTAATTTTATTTTATTTTTAAATTTACATTAAAAAATGATAGTAAAAAAGCCATAGACAATTTGAAAGAAAAAAAAAACACCCCTTAAAAAAATCCCTAACATAAAAATGAAAAATAAATAAATAAATTATATAACACTTTAAATTGAAGAAACCATTAAAAACTATTTAAAAAAATAAAAGACACTTAAAAAAACAGGTCTAGAAACAAATTTTAAAAAAATTAAAAAGGAGGGAAAACAAACACACACATTATATGTGTGTGTGTGTGTGTGTAACTAGCTTGTGGTTTAAGAAACCGCGATTCAGGGGCATCTAAGTTGTAAAAATCACTCAAGGATCACACATGACCTAGGCCACACCAACCCTTAATATGAATGGATTTTTTTGGGTGTATCCTCCTGACTACCACAGGTTTCAAACCTTAACTGCCTTACAGAATGAAACCCTTGAAATCCAATCATGCTAACACG
>SNQJ01S0074166.1:42945-53824 GCA_010110895.2 Picea sitchensis | reverse complement strand
CCATGGGAATATCTTCAATGGGAGTCTTTTTGGGGTTCTGGGATACTTTTCTAGGTGGAGACATGATTGGACCTACAACAAAAATGTTATATCACCACAAACAAGTTTCATCATTAGTCCAAAGGATATTGATATATAAACATGAACAATGAAAAGATACAACCATTTTACTTTGAATCGAAAGAAGTTTGTCAGCTAAGGAACATTTGGCTACGTATCAGGGGATTTATAGGGTTTTTTGAGAATATACATGAATATGGTTTCTCCGTCGATAAAGGTTGTATCAGCATAGAAAACCTTTTCTGGTGGACCCTTGGTAATACTTGTTTGCCTGCAAACTTTCTCGTGGGCAAAGGAAAAGGTGATCAAACTTTGATGTTTCGAGACGAGAAAGGAGATTAGGCTCTGGTGCATCAGCAAGGAAAAGGTGATCAAACTTCAATGTTTTGGCGCAAGAAAGGATAATAGGCTCTGGTGTATCAGAGGCATATGAAATGTTGCCTCAGGTTGGGTCCAAAAGGAAGAAAAGGCATGAAGAAAATCTAAGTTTTGGAATGTTTTAGTGTATCAACAAGAATACGGGTTCTTTATTGATAAATGATTTATCGGTGGAGAAGGGCCTTTCTATTTTGATGTATCAGCAACAAAAGTACATTTAACTTCGACACTCTGTGGATCGAAGGATGAAGGGAGTCTTCAATTTTTTAGTGATGGAGCCTGAAAACCAACAAAAGAAGTAGTGATAGCTTCGAACTTGTAATAAAAATTTCGAAGTGTTTTCCATGGAAAGAAACAAGAAAAATAAAAGGAGGTTTCCCTATTTCTTGGGTCCCGATGAATGGCTCTACAGATGAATTCAAGAAATAAGGGAAGGTGTTGTTGCTGGAATAATAGGTTGTCTCCAACAAAAATGGAAGATTGCCAAAGGCATGGAATCTATTACAATTGTGATGAAAAATATGCTTCAATTCATAGGTGTAAATAAAAAACAATGTTCCAAATTGATATGACCACTCCAACCCTAACTGAAGACATAACTACCGAAGAGACATTAGAGTTATCGGTTGAAGACACCAACACTTTGACTCAAGGAGATATCAAACCTCAATTACCTCAGGAAGAACCCTTAATCTCCCTGCGTGCATTATTGGGCATTTCGACTCCATAAACCTTGAAACTTACGAGTTACATCAAGCACCAAAAATTCATAGTCTTGGTTAACAATGGAAGTACTCACAATTTCATCATAAGAGAGTGGCAGAAGAAACCCATTGTTTTTTCCACCCTGTGCAAAACTTTCAAATAATTATCGCTAATGGAGATATGATGCAATGTGGGGAAAGATGTGAAAATGTCAAATTCCAAATGGGATACTATCATCTCAAAATCCATCTATTTTCCATCAATATGGGGGGTTGTGATACATTATTTGGGGAATAATGACTACGAGTGTTGGGACCAGTCACCATGGATTTCAAGGAAATATATATGAGTTTCAATAAAAAGGGTAAAGTACACATTATTCAAGGGCTTCAAGGAGGTCCTCATGATATAGTCATCTCTCATCGTATGGAGAAGTTATTAAAGAAAGGCCACTCTAGCATTATTTCCCAATTTAATGCCATATAGGTTATGGAAAGTCTAACGCAAGAAATACACCCAAACTTGCAGCTAGTCCTCAACAAACATCATTAGGTCTTTGATACACCAAAGGGTTTACCCCCTTCTCGTGGAGAGCATGACCGTGGTATTCCCCTGATTCTAGGAATTCAACCACCAAATGTACAGCCTAAGTATCAATACCCTTTATCACAAAAGAATGAAATAGAGAAGATTATTCAAAAACTATTGTAGGCGAGGATCATATGTCTTAGTATAATCCCTTACTCGTCACTGGTAGTCATTGTTGAAATATTGTAACTGCGAAGGATATTCTAATTATAATTGAGTTATTATTATATAGATCAAATCCCCTTTTGTGGATTGGTCAAACCATAGTTATATGGTGGTGTTTGTAAATTCAACCCCTAGGCATTAATAAAGTGGTTTAAACCACTAGTTGAAGAAGTCGGCCCTGCCTGGTGAAGAGACCTAACCCTAGCGCCTCCACAACTAGTATAAATAAGTGAGGAGGGTGCCTCACTTGTTCACTCACTCAATCACACTTTTCGTGCACATCTTTTGAAGGTTGTTGTAGTTACAAGAAGAAGGAGAGGAAGGTGCATGCTCAGTCCTAGGTTATTCTTGGTGGTTTGGTATTTAGCCTTGGCATTGTATTTGCAATCTATTATTGAGGAAGTTTTGTTGGGTTTTCTCCCCCATGAGGGTTTCCCAAGATAAAATGGTGTGTACCTTACGATTGTGTTTCCTTCAATGATCCTTCTTATGTTATTATTCTCTAGTAAATTGATAAGAACTTAATAGAAGCTCTAAATTTAACATGGTATCAGAGCTTGACTGAATAAAGCATATTTCATTGGGTATCCAAAAACATCATTGTTATCGTACAAGAAAATTAGGGCTTTTTATTGGAAGAGAATTTTTGACTAAAAACCATCTAGGGAAGTGCGCCCTACCCTAGTGCATCACTTGGCATCTTGAGTGCACATTTTTAGTGGCCAGAGCCTTCAGAAAGTCAAACCCTAGTTTTGACTAGTACCAGAAAACCAGGAAACCATAACCAGTACCAGTCCAGATTTGTGTAGGTCAAGTTTCAAGGATTAAAACTTGGAATTTTTTAAAACAGACAGATCCAACCTACTTGCCTCAGCCAAGTGCATCGAGGTCCTTGGATCAAAATTCAAATATTTGAAGTTTGGAAAATTAGGGTTTCTTCATAAAACCCTAAGTTGCAGTTGTAGTTGAAGTACCAGTTGCAGTTGTAGTATCAGTATCATTTGTAATACCAATTCCTTCATTCCAGTTGCAGTACCGGTTGCAGTTGTAGTATCAGTATCATTTGTAGTGCCAATTCCTTCATTCCAGTTGCAATACCAGTTGTAGTGAAAGTTTTGGGATTGATTTTTATTTTCCTAGTGCGCCTTACCTTAGCAAATCTCCAGTTAAATTTAAAATTGTAGCACCTTTGAAGTTTTTTCTAAAGGTTTGGTATTTATTATTGTTGCTACCAGATGGTGCCACTACCTACCAATACTATCATAGGTATGTACTTACATATGTTTAAACTGTTAAAGGGTATTTTCAGAAGAAGGGATCTTTTGTCATAGATCCAGAAGGATCTCAGATCCAACACATTCAGAGGAATAATGCACCCCAGGTTTGATTATTGTGATATGCATCTATTTGTTATGACATTATGAACATCTAGGTTGTATGATGAAGTTATGACCTTCATACTAACCATTGGTCAAAACTAAAGTCAAGGTATTAGATTGATTAAAGATGAGATTATAAATTGTATTCCCTAACTTAGACTTCTGTCAAGAAAGCATATTATCTCAGGAGAGGTTGAAGAGAATACTTGTCATCTTGAGTGAAGGAGACTAGGAAGAAAATAAACAACACTCATTCTTGAGGACAAAGACTCTGGGTTCCAGGTTTGATTGATTAAGTTGATAAGATTCAAAATTGCAAGAAAACACTATAGTTGAGATAGTAATCTTTGAAAAGTTTTATACTTGGTAGCATGTGAGCATAGAGATAAATGCTTATTACCAAATATAAATAACATCTCCTCTAGGAGAAAATTTCTTGTTTTGTTTCCAGGAGGAATGATTGATCACGACACTAGAGGAGTGTTTCTCTCATTTTTCATTATTGTACTTCTTAATTTTGACCCTTGTTTTAGGTAGATCACAAGTGATAGATCTAAAGGAGCTACTCTGACGATTGTTCTTGCTATTGTTTTATTATTATTATAAAGAGTATTATTCTTGTATGTTAGTTCTCCCTTGTTGTCCTTGTTTCGGGCAGGTCACAGGTTATAACCCTAAGGGAGCTATATCGATGGTTGCAAGAGACAACATATTAGATGAGACATGAAGTAGACTATTCAAGTTGTATACATGAACGTATACATCCATGTACCAAAGAAGATGAAGAAGAAGCTACTTTTGAGATACATAGTATCTCATATGAATATTGATTGTAATGAGCAGAAGGCTCCAAAGATGATCGAACATTAAAATAAAAATCACAGTAGACTTGGTCAAAGGATAAGGAAGACACCTTGACAGGAAGCAGAATTTGTTTGAAGTCTGACTCAGTTTTTCATATTAATACTTGGTATTCAACACCAAGTATATCCTACATAGACTATGAAGTTTTTGTAGACTCGAAAGAAATCAAGACTCGGAGTAAGCTTGATCTCAGAAAGGATCAGATGGGAAAAGGAGACATATTCCAGGACTGGAAGATAGATGCCATGATTTGAAAAGACTAGATCGTATCTAGGAGACATGAAATCTCCTAGGAAGATTCCCTTGTTTCAGTAACATAGAAGGAAGCTAGTCAGAAGAACTGGGATATGATTTTTTCCTTAAGACTAGAAAGGAAGTCAGTGGTGATTTCCAATATTGATCTAACAGATCATACATGTGGCATATGACAGTATAAAGATGTACAAATCCTGATTTGTTTCGAGAGGATTCTCCCAACAAGAGGGAGAAGACTATGATGAGACATTTGCTCCAATAATTGAAGAAATAGTTCTAGTATTCATGAAGACAACGAGAACAACCATGATTTTGATATAGTATGAGATTCAGGGGGATCAGTCCTCTTATTTGAGATTGAGTTACCTACATGAAAGAAGATAAGCTACCTCCAATATCATTTATCGAGCCACTCCTGGTTTCAGATGAAGTTATTCTCGTAAGAGAGTAAAGGAGTTACTCTAAGATTTCAGCAGTCACAGTAAGAATGGAGCAGTCATTCTCAGCTTCAGAGAAGCTGCAGGTGCAGAGTCCCAGTCCCATAGGAACAATTACAGAGAGAGTAGAGGAAATACTCTCACATAGTGAGACAGATAGTGCTTTGCAGAAAGCACATAGAACTAGCACATGATTGTGCAAATTAAGTTGCAGCTAAGCAAGGGTACTAGGTTGGTACAATGAGATGTGAAAATTTGGTTTCGAAGTACAGGATAGGAAGACTCTTGTCTGCAAGTTGAAGAAAACTCCAAGAGCTTGGTATGAGATTGATAGTTTCTAATGAGCTTGGGATTTACCAAGAGTAAAGCTAATTCTAACCTTTACCTCAAGGTTGTGAATGATGAGCCAATTATACTGCTATTGTATGTGGATGACTTATTCTTAACAGGAGAATAAAATCTCATCACATAGTGTAAGAAGAAGCTCATTGCAGAGTTTGAGATGAAATACCTAGGCCAGATGCATTATTTCTTAAGTCTTGAAGTTTTGCAAATCCCAGAGAAGATCTTCCTTAACCAAGGGAAGTATGCAGTTGAAATATTGAAGAGATTTGACATGTTGGAATGTAAATCCATGAACACACCCATGGAACCAAAGTTGAAGCTCATGGTTGATACTTCATCAAAACTAGTTGATACTACTTTGTACAGACAGATCATTGGTTTGTTGATGTATCTGATGAATACCATGCCAAATATATGTTTTTTGTGAACACCTTGAGTCAGTATCTGGTAGAGCCCAGACGTGTTCACCTTGTAGCTGCAAAACATGTGATGAGATACCTTAAGGGTACATTGGAATATGGTCTCTGTTATACTAGACATCATGACTTCAGATTGTATGGATATACTGATTTAGATTGGGATGGAAGTGTTTCTGATAGAAAGAGCACTTCGGGATGTTGTTTCAGTCTGGGGTCAGCCATGACTTCATGGCAGAGCAAGAATAAATCCAATATTTATCTCAGCACGGCAGAAGCGGAATACAATGCAACGTGTTCCGCCATTTGTGAATCCATATGGCTTTGGAAGTTGTTGACAGGTCTATTAGATCTAGAAATGGAAGCCACCATGATTATATGTGATAACCAGAGTTGCATAAAGATGACGAAGAACCATGTTTTCTATGATAAATCAAAGAACATGGAAATCTGGTATCACTACATTCATGATGTGGTACAGAGGGGAGTTTTAAATCTCCAATATGTTGGCACAGATGAGCAGGTTGCAGATATGTTTACCAAGCCTCTATCTTATGTGAAGTTTGAGTACTTCTGAGACAAGCTTGGTGTTGTTCGAAAGGACCTCCCTCGAAAGGGGAAGTGGTGTTGATGATACTATAGTATCCTGAACAACAACAGGTAGCTCCGTTAGGATTTTATATCCAAGGGGACTGGTCATCCCTGGGTAGATATCGAAAGTACGGTAAGGACGGTCTGTTAGAGTACATGTGCATGTATATACCATATGTGGTCAGTAGTGGTAGCTCTATTAGGATTTTATATCCTAGGGAATCTTTTGATTCCTGGGCAGATCTCGAAGGTCTGGTAAGGACGGTCTATCAGAGTACTACGTGGTAGCTCCGTTAGGATTTTATATCCTAGGGAATCTTTTTATTCTTGGGCAGATCCTGAAGATCCGGTAAGGACGGTCTATCAGAGTACCACAAAATATTATTGTTGCACCTGCCTCATTTTGTTTCCATATGATGATGATGTTGTTGTATCAGCTTCGTGTCGATGATGTTGTCTCAGCTTCATGCTGATGATGTTGTTGTCTCAGCCTCGTGTTGATGATGTTGTCGTCTCAGCTTTGTGTAGATTATGTTGTTTTCTCAGCCTTGTGTTGATGATGTTGTATCAGCCTCATGTTGTTGATGATGTTGTATCAGCCTCGTATTGTTGATGATGTTGTAGCAGCCTCATGTTGTTGATGATGGTGTACCAACCTCATGTTGGTGATATTGTTATTCTACCTTCATGTTGTTTATATTGATGCTTCAACTTCATGATGATGATGATGATGATGATGATGCTTCAGCTTCATGATGATAAGGATGATGATGTTACTCCAACATCATGTTGATGATGATGTTACTTTAGCCTCATGATAATGAGTATGATGATGTTACTCCAGCATCATGTTGATGACAATGGTGATGTTACTCCAGATCCATGTTGTGAATGATGAGAAAAACTTACGATGATTTGTAGATGTGTCAATCGGTGTTACATATGTTGATGATGTTGTTTCCCTCTCTCTCTCTTGATGATTTTTTATTGGGTTATGTTAGTAGAATACCCTTCTTGTTAAGGGGGAGTGTTGAAATATTTTAACTGCGAAGCATATTCTAATTATAATTGAGTTATTGTTGTGTAGATCAAATCCCCTTTTGTGGATTGATCATTTCAGGTCTTGTCTAAGACTAAATCCCCTTTTGTGGATTGGTCAAAGCATAGTTATATGGTGGTGTTTGTAAAGTTGTCCCCTAGGGCTTAATAAAGTGGTTTTAACCACTAGTTGAAGAAGTTAGCCCTGCTTGGTGAAGATACCTAATCCTAGTGCCTCCACAACTAGTATAAATAAGTGAGGAGGGTGCCTCAATTGTTCACTCACTCAGACACACTTTTAGATCGCATTTTTGAAGGTTGTTGCAGTTACAAAAAGAAAGAGAGAGAGGCGCATGCTCAGTCCTAAGCTATTCTTGGTGGTTTGGTCTTTAGTCTTGGCATTGTATTGGCAATATATTATTGAGGAATTTTTGTTGGGTTTTCTCCCCCATGAGGGTTTCCCATGATAAAATGATGTGTACCTTGTGATTATGCTTCTTTCAGTGATCATGCTTATGCTATTATTCTCTAGTAAATGGATAAGAACTTAATCTCAACTCTAAATTTAACATTCATGGTGTTAAAGAAGTAAGGCACTTGGTGCATGTGAATTGATTTTAGGACTCTCAATAAGTTGACAATCAAGGACAAATTTCCTATTCCAATTATAGATGATCTCATGGATGAATTTCATGAAGCCAAGTTTTTCACTAAGCTTGATTTTCATTTAGGCTACCACCAAATCAAGATGAACAAGATAGACATCCCTAACACAACCTTCCAAACACACAAAGGTCATTATGATTTTATAGTGATGCATTTCGGTCTTTGTAATACTCCATCCACTTGGGCTAGAGCCTCATGAACAAGATTTTCAAACCCTTCCTACACAATTTTGTGTTAGTCTTCTTCGATGATATCTTGATCTATAGTAAAGCATGTGAATCACACATAGATCATGTCGATAAGTCCTTGCAACTATTGAGAGACAACCAATTATTCTTGATGCATTCCAAATGTACTTGTGGGGATCCTAAGGTTGAATATTTGAGTCACATTGTAAGTAAGGATGGAGTATGATTTGATCACGAGAAAGTGGCGGCCATACAAGATTAGCCCCATCCCAAAAAAATGAAGAGCTTGAAAGAATTCTTAGGACTTACTGGCTACTGCAGGAAATTTGTGAAAAATTATGACAAAATTGTAGCTCACCTTACTTCACTCCTTAAAAAGAATGCCTTTATCTGGAGCGAGGTAGAAAAACATGTCTTTGTGGCTTTAAAATATTCCATGTGCACTACTCCAATATTAGGATTTCTTGATTTTAATAATACTTTTATATTGTTATGTGATTCCTTGGACAGAGATCTCGGCATGGTCTTGATGCAAGAAGGGCACCCCTTGGCATTCACCAATAAACAATTATGTGACCGCAATTTGATAAAAATCCACACATGAGAAGGAAATGATGGTTATCCTTCATGTAGTGGAAACCTAGTGCCCATATCTCATAGGGAGATATTTCCAGATCAAGAGTTACCATCGTAGGCTAGAGTACTTCCTCAAGCAACAATGTTTTTCACTAGATCAACATAAGTGGGTCATCAAGATGTTTGGGTATGCTTGTGAGATAATATATAAGAAGGGTAAAGAAAACATTGTGGTTGATGTTTTATCCAAACAACTTGAGGAGGAGGGATCACTCCTTTCCTAATCATTACCAATTCATGTATGGCTCGAGGACACCCATAGGGAATGGCTAGCAAACAGTTCTTTAAGGAAACTCGTCCAATGGCTTCATGTCGATCCCAACCCACCTAAAGAATACACATGGAAACAAGATACATTGAGGTATAAAATTTGCATTGTTCTAACAAAAGTTTCAGCATTCAAACAATGATTCTTAGAGGAGATGCATTCATCATTGATAGCAGGTCACTTTGTCTTTCATAAAACCTATGAAAGAAATAAGTGCTCATTTATATGGGAAGGAATGAAAACATATATCCAGGATTTTGTATCATCTTGTAACACTTTCCAAAGAAAAAAGGGAGAGACGGTGAAGATGCCAAGGGCATTGCAATCACTACCAATCCCAACACAAATCTAAACCAACATCTCAATGGATTTTATCTTGGGACTCCCAAAAGCGGGTAACAAATTAGTCATCATGATGGTCATCGATCATCTTTCAAACGTTGCTCATTTCCGTGCCCTAGCTCATCCTTTCACTCCTTCCTTAGTTTCTCAAGTCTTCATGGATCAAATCTTTAAGTTACATGGTATGCCCACTTCCATTGTCTCAGATTGGGACCCCACATTTACCAAAAAAAATTGGCAGGAGCTATTTAAACTACAAGATACATAGCAGAATATGAGCACTACATATCATCCCCAAACAGATGGGTGATAAACAATAGTGGTAACAAGTTCTTGGAAACCTATTTTAGATTCCTTGCTTCGGGAAATCTGCAACAATGGGCACATTGGCTTCCCTTGACCGAATGGTGGTACAATACCACTTATCATGGAGCTACGAAAATGACATCGTATGAAGCTATTTATGGCCAAAAACCCATGTCAATGGAATCCTATGTACCAATCACCTACAAGGTTCAGATAGTAAATAAAATGCTTCACATCGGAGAAGCCATTATCTGTACCCTCAAAGACAACTTGGTTGTGGCACAAAATTGAATGAAACAACAAGTTGATCGGCATAGATCCAAAAATTGTTTTTTTGAATGGGATCAAGTGTTTCTTCCTTTGCAGCATTATAAATAGACATCACTCAAAGATAAAGTTCATCGGAAGCTATCTACCAAGTTCTGTGGTTCCTATCAAATCATACAATGCAATGGACAGGTAGCCTACAAGATGGTTATTCTAGCCCCCTCCAACATTCATCCAATATTTCATTGTGTTTTGTTTGAATAATATTGTGGGATCAATTTGCAAACTACAAACCAACCTACCAAAAATTAACAAAGAAGGGTCCATTTGGCTCCAGCCAAAAGTAGTATTGGATACTAGAGAGTGTCATTTGCACCAAGGAACAATTAGATAAGTACAAATCAAGTGGAAATATATGCAGCCAGAAGATGCCACATGAGAACTACCAGCAATTCTATAGCAATTTCCTCACCTTCAGCCTTGAGGACAACGTTTCTTTCGAAGAGGGAGGACATGTTAGGATCTTACCCTAACCCCCTTAGGATACTTTGTTGATGTATGAGGCCGCCTTACTTGAATAAGGCCCACTCAATAGTAAAATAGTCACTCATTGTAAAAAGGTTCATCTTCATTAATAAGGCCCAAATTAGTTAGTAGGCCCTCATTATAAGTGGACCAATAAGTAGTTAAGATTCTCTATTGATAACTATATATTGAGTAGAATGTTATGTAATGTTTTTTCAAGACTTGTAATTCTATTTGGAGCTTTTCTCTTGGAGGAATCCTTATTGAAGAGGCAAGTGAACATAGCTCTTTATTCTTGAATATCATTAATTCAAAATATCGTTCTCAGGGTTTTGTTGATACTAAGAGGGGGGTGAATCAGTATCAAGTACAATTTAAAAACTTTTTAAACTTACACTTCAACCAGATTATATATTCAATTATATCCAATAATCAATGAACAATAGTAGAAGAGTTACAC